>VWYI01011731.1:47224-126809 GCA_013399455.1 Anthoscopus minutus
AGCGGGACGGACGGGACGGACGGGACGGCGGTCGCTGGCGCTCTGCTCCCGAATGAGATCCGAGGTTGCACGGCCGGCGTGTCCGGCAGCTGTGACAGAAACGGAGAGGACGAGTTAATATTCGGGATATTTGTTCAGTAGAAAGCACAATGACAGAAGAACCCCCTCAGGAGCATTTGAGTGGGGGTGCGCACACCCGCAGGGATGCGCGGGCGCGGCCCAGCAGCGGCTCCGCCCCCGGGAGCCGGGGGAGCCCCCGGCAGGGCCGGGCTGGGACGGGCCGCTCCGTGCCCCCTGCGGGTGCTCCTCGCTGGGGCTGTACTCGCGGCGAGAGGCTCCGGGCTCACGGTGGCGGTGTGGATGGGACGGCCGCTGTGCTTTGTCGCGTTTCTGTCAGGCGCTCGCTGCAGTGCCCCTTTGTCGTGGCTGGTTCTAGCAAATGCACAGCCTTGTGCCCGGGCTCAGAGCACCACAGTCAGGGGATCAGCGTTGACAGGCGCTGAAATAAATCGAGAAATACACAGGTCTGAGCTGCCGGAGTTCCATACGGTGCCACACAGTTTTCCAAAGCAAAGAAGCCAAAAAATGATGGGTACTGGAATTAACGTGCTCTAAATTCTACTGAAGAATTGTAGTCCAGCAGTGTTAACATGCTGTTGTTTAATCTGGTGAAGTTATAATATAAATTGATTTAGAAGAGGGAGAATGAAGAATGTAAACAGCTTTATAATTGCCCTTCCAAAAAGAAGGACAAGTTCTTTTTAAAAGGAGTTTACAGGTAACCTTAGCTTTACTAAGATCATTTATGGGCTCCATTTAACAGTAGCAGCCTGTCATTTCATGTGGTGTAGGATTGCACTCATCTGTCTTCTATCGTGCTGCTTCCTGAGTGCATGTGGGATTTAACTCAGAGTACAGTCACTGCTGTCTCCTGGGGCAGGGCTGATCTCGTGTAACTCCTGAAATTCAAACACAGTCCTTCCTCTGTATGTTCCTCTGAATTGGTTGTCTGAAGCTCAACTATGATATGTTGAAAGAAATTGTGCCCTTTTAAGGCTGACTTTAATGTATCTGTTGACATAGCTTTTTTTTTTCTCCCCATCTGTCCACTTAGAAACTTCCAGAAAGTACTGCTGAGATTTGTGTTGATTTCAGCAGAAGTTTGTGATTATCTAATTAACGCTACAGGAGGATTTGTGAACCCCATCAAATACTCTGATATACAAAAAATGCAAGAAGTGGCAGTAGATGTGTCTTCACTCTGGTTAATATTTTTGTGCAGACTGGTTATTTCAATATAATGCTGCTCTTTTACGCTGCTGTACAGTTTATTTGTATGTGTCAGCCAAGTCAAGAAACCTCACCAAAATAATATGGTTTATAAAAAATTCTTCCCACTATTATTTAAAATCCATCTGGCTTCCTGGTACCTGAGTAAGAAGAATCCTCTCTCCCTGTCAGGAAGTGGCCCCCACCCCCTTCCTGCTGCATTGAGAAAAGATAGCTAGAGACATCTTTCAAGAGCTTGCTGGTATACAAAACCACACACAGTAAAAACATCAGCAGCAGTAGTAGCCTCCATGCCTGAAAACAGTCATGATATTTTGATTTGAGTGTATCATCCTCTCTTAGTAGTGGCTACATTCACATTGCTCTAACATTGCTGCTTTAAGCATTCCAGCACCTCAACTCTTCCTCATCTGGATTTCTTAGAGATTACTGAGCAAGTGGATGATCTTTCTGATGGACTGCACATCATCAGTGCTTCTGTACTTCTGGGGTTTTAAAGCAACAACAGCAGAATGACTTGGGTGTAAAACTCTCCGTGCCTGCTATGCATTAAACTTGAAAAGAAAAAATGCCCAGAGAGAATTGTGTATATGTCTTTTGACATGTCCCCAAAATGAATATGTAAAGCTGTGCTTAGTAAAAATGAGAGTTTATATACCAACATTTTCTGCAGCATAAAGTTTAGGTACACTAGACATAAAGTGTATGAGTCCTTACAAATGAGTTTATCTTTTATGTGAAGGTTGGAGTGAGCAAACTGACCTTTGTCACATGCAGGTAGTTGAATGACTGTTGCCATTCATTTGTGTAGATATCTTCTACCAGGATTCAGCTATGTGGACTAGTAATTTGGTATGTGTCCAAGCTGGAGAACACAGATTCCAAACATGGGTGTTATCCACTGTGTCAATTTTTTCAGGACCTGGCAAAATCAAGTCCATTTAACATCCTGTCCTTTTCATTTTTAGCAAGTATCAGAGCTATCCCTATCACTCACCCTGCATGTATTTGTTTAACACACAGGCACAAGTCTTCAGTCTCTGCTACTTCAGAAAGCCCAATTCCAGCTCTAAAACAGGAATAAGTGGACTGATTTTGCCCTTTTGAAAGTTTGTGTGTCCAAATTGTCTCAAAGTCATGACTTTCGACACTAGAGCAACAAAACCACAAGAGCACTTAAAATGCCAGACTCTGACAGGGGCTTTCACAGGAAGCACACTTGCCTTCAGATACACCCTAGCCAGCCACAGTTCTGTGTTTTTTTAGCTGTGCTTGACCTTAAACAGAGCAAAACAGGGTTGTTGGACAAAAATCATGTTGATCCTGCATCCCTGTCCTTTTCCAGTATGTGGTGCTCTGATTCAGTTTTGAGTTGGGTGTATCCTTGTGTTGGTTCCATTTAATAGTGAAAAATGAAAACAAGATCCTTCCTTTCTGTCCCATCTCTTCTGGGTCACAGTGAGAGTAAATCTCAGCAGAGAGTTTCTCTGCTTAAGGTTCATAGGCCCAATGTTGCAGCTGATGCTGTGGCCCCAAGATCTCTGCTTCTGCTCAAGCCCAGGATGCTGCAGCTGCCTGCCAGCTCTCTCCCTGCTTCCTTCCTGTACTAACCCATGTGTGCCTACACCTGGGTCAGTGTGCATTTCTAACCCTTGCAGTTCTGCTTCCTGGAGAAGGCCAGAACCCCTCCCTGTTTTGCTTTGGGACAGTTGAACTGTGAAGCCTTGGTCTGGGATGAAAGGTTCTCCTTGTCAGAGCCATAACTGCATAAAAACTATGGTGCTTTTTGCTTTGCTTAACCCAGGAATCCTTTCTGCCTTGCTTGGAAGTCTCCTGCTTGCCACTGCACTGATACATGCAGGTTCAGATTCAAAGGCACAGTCTCAGGATAGAGAACACTTTGGGAATAGTATCATTTTAAGATACTATTTTATCTCCCTTGTCCCATTCACTGCCATGTGTTCCAATGTGGCATATGCTTATGCAAAACCCCATTTAAGGAGTATTTATAGTCTGGAGCCAATGCATGTTATTCCAACTAAGAAACTTACCAATGATTTGGTTTGTTTAGGAAGGGAAAAAAAATAAGCATCTTTTAAGCTGGATAAAGGCTTTGACATCTTTCAAGGTGTGCAGTACAAGCTGAACTAATACAGTCCTGCCTTTTCTTCCACCTCTATTTCCTGCTCCTCTCTTTCAGCTAGTTATATGCAGAGCCCTTTCTGCTGGTTAAAAAATTTCTGTGCAGAAAAAACCATTGTGTGCTGTTGAAGAGGGATGTAATGTCCGTTTGTGGAAGCTTACCTTTCCCAATCAGATCATTGTTTAATGTGGGAGGAACTTGCTTTCATGTAGAACACTTCTTGCAAGATTGGATCCAATTTGAGGAAGTTTAGTTTAGCGGTGTTCCATCCTTTATTTGTTTGTTTTCCCTAAGCTCCCTAATTAAACAGTGTAAATACCTTGCAGTGCTGGCTTTGGTCTTGATATTTCAGGGATGGGATACAATGAGTTATTTTGCCATTTGTATTTGCAAGCTATGCCACTTTGAGACCTTGACTGAGGTTTTGTAAGCACAACCAAAATGTATTTCTTTGTGAAAATTTCTGATATTCATTTCAGGTTATATACTTTTCTTTTACATGATATTAGGCGATCGGAACTAAACCGCTTGGCAAAGGCAGAACCCACAACTGATCCTCTTGAATGTGTGTGAATGTCAGCCTATTCGTTCTCTGTGGTTTATTTTTATATTTTACCACTTCTTTGGCAGTGTGATCCTTCTCAGTCCCATTCCCCACCTGCCAAATGCTCAGTGGATGCATTAACGTGCCCTTAGTCCCAAACTGAGTATTGTAACTTCTTAGTGAAGCTAATTGTGTTATCATGTCCATGTAGGGTCAGAGCAAGCACCTATCTGCCTGAAAAGGCCTGGCAAACTTCACAGGGACAGATTTAAGTGAGAAGTTCTTTCCCTTCTGCTGTAGGTAATGCAGGTCAGATATTATCACTGAAGGAAAGTGGCTGATTTTTTCCCTCTTTTTCTCTCATTTCATCTCAAGGAAGACAAAAAGTTGGCATGGGGATGATAGAGAAGATAAAGGATGGGAGGAGTTCCAGTTCACTTGGTAGCTGGATAGTATAAATGGTGTCACTTTTAATGTGCTCAGAGCAGGCTGTTGTGCTAACATGCTTTTATATCATCATTATGACTGACTCCTGTCTGTGGTAAATTAGTCATTTATATGCCCAAAGCAAGGGGCAGATGCTATACCTTTCTTTCTTCTTCCACCTAAAAAGATCTTACTATTCCTGCTTTTTTAATGTTTTTTGATGTAGTTGATGAAGATGTGAACAGCACGGTAGACAGGAACAGCACCACTCCGACTCCAGGCAATGGGTTGCCAGGTAACACTTTTGGCATTTCTGTTACTGTTTCTCAGTAACACCAAGAAAAACGATATGTATTATTGTGTGCCTTAAACTGTCTTGTAATAATCTGCCCTTAATTTTATTTTATAGAATTGTGGGCAGCTGTAGGGCAGAAGGGAAGTATTCTGATTGTCACATTTATTCTGGGACAACTAAAGATGTTTAATGAGAATGGTAAAACACAGTTCGGTTCCCGTATCCTTGGGTAGCCCAGAGTAACAGAGAGAGGAGAAATAAAATGGGAAAATATTGTGTATAGAACTAGAAACACCTGGCAACATCAATTTACAGTTAAAAGGAGAACCAAGAAGTCTGCTAGATTAAAATTCAGCGATCTTCAGATAAAGGCAGGGCATTTTTTCATTTCAATCATTTTTGCCCTGTACTACCTCAGTCATCTCACTTGTTGGCCAACAATACTCTGCTCATTAACTCACTCTGTCTTGTGTTAATTGCAATACTGTCTCACACCCAAATTCCAGGCAGTAGACGTGGCTTCTTTTTACCTGTATGAACATGCAGTCCACATCCAGAACTGTCCCAGCGTTGCAGAAGTAAGCACTTAGAACGTGGGGAAAACTCAAAGATGTGTTCTGGTTACAGTATTGAGCCTGTGTGGAAAAGATTTAACCCCTGGCATATCCTTGGCTTATGCTGGGATAAAAGTCAACATATGCAAGAAAGAATGTGTTTGTAACTGTAGAGTCATAGACCCTTTCTCAAAGGCAATTAAATCTGCAACTTAATGTCCCAGTTATGTTAGCATAAGAGTTGAGTGTGCAGTACACAGTGTGGGGGGCTACTTGGCTGTGATTATACCCAAGAAAAAGCAAAGTAGTTCCCTCTGTAATTTCCACCTCCTACCATTTTTTGGTATGAAGATGTAAATCTGGTGCATTTGTTCTTAACCTGATCTTGCTCATCACATATATGCAATTACAAAGAGTTTTAGACTAGACTTTTCCAGTGGTAAGAACATCAGATCCTTTCCAAGGGAATAGGTAGAAGTCTGCTTCTTTATCGCAGTTGCTCTATTGCTCTCCTCTTAATCTCTGAAGTTATACACTTTGATTTTCAGCCATGCTGAAAGGCAGCAGAGCTGCTGCAAGGCACATAACCTCGCCAGTGAGGGAGGGTGCTGTAAAAGATGACTTACTTCAGAGAAAAGAATGATTATAGAATGGGCATTCACAGCAGTACAGAAGGAAGGGATGGGCAGTGACACTCCCAAGAACAGCCCTGTAGATCTTTGCCAGGAGGAAGGGACACTTCATCTATGAGAAATACGGAAGAGGGATGCAGCAATGAGGACAGAAGTGAGTGGGAGGATAACTGAGAAACCTAGAAGTAGGAACGAGGACCATGAGGAGGGACAAGAAAAGGAGAACTGGAAAAGGAGAAGTGAAACAGAGGAGAGAAAGGCAAAACCATTAAGACTGGGTTGCATTTTATGTCTGGAAACAGGTACATTCCTAGGACGTTTTTTGTGTAGGGAACATAAGTATGCAGTTAAGATATTTCTCAGAGTATCTGTCTGCCCCTACTTGACTATAGTATAGTATATTATATATTATGTATTTATACTATCTTATAGTATAATATAGTATATTCCCAGCATCATCCCAGTTTGCAAAAGAGATGCAACAAAATGAAAGAAAAGATCAAGGGACAGAAAATGGAACTTGAAATCAAAGAATAAAAATACAAAACTGCCCTCGGTCCGTAGTGCATAAGTAGGTTAAGAAATATATGGGTATTTTACAGCAAATGGAATAAAACATGACATAGAAGACAACAGAGGATGTGTAAAGAATCAGATGCAGACCATTTGGGCACTGCTGTGCATTCTGAGTTAACTATGCTGCACTGAGATCTAGAAGTATTTTGCAGAGGGGTGAAAACCATCTGCTTTGGGATGAGCTAAATCTCTGCTGTGTTCCCAACTGTAGTCTCCAGGCACTAAGGATACCCTAAGGACAATATTGTGTTGTGGGTACCTTCATTATAGTGTGTTAAAATTGAAATTAATAATACTGATTTTCTTGTTACTTTTTTTTTCTTGAAGACAATAGCAGTTCACCCATTGTGACTTCATCATCCACACAGTCTACAGCAACATCTACAGTAGGTATGTATCTGTTCATCTGTGCATTACTGTGAACTTAGAAGTTAGTTCCAAACTTAACCCTGATCATACCAAATTCTAAAGAACAGGCCATCAAAAGTGGGTGTTTGAGATAAGTGTTACCATTTTAAGGCTGGGAAGCAACAGGTAAAATAACTCTGAAAAGAAGCTGTATTGTTTTTCAAAATTAGATACCATACTTCATCAGTAATTACATTTGAGATGCCATTTAAACCCAGGAATAAAAATTTAACTTTGAGGAAAAATTGCAAGAAGTTGGGTTTTTTTAATGTTTACTCTTCATCTTTAAGCAAACTTCTTCCATTTTCATAAAGTAAAGATGAATAGGTTGTTACGCAAATCTATTGCATATCTGCTTAATCTAGTGCCTATCTGTTTAATGTTATTTCACAGTCAGCAGATTCAGTGTATAATGAAATCCTGGGAGCTTGAGTTTCAAGACTAGGCCTCCATTTCCTTTTACATAAGACTCTATAGGGCCACAGATTCATCAAGGTTGGAGGAGAACTTCAAGATCATCTGTGCAGCTGTCAGCATAGCACCGCCATAATCACCCCTAAACCATATCCCCGTGTGCCACATCCAGGCTTCTCTTGGACACTTCCAGAGATAATGACTCCACCACCTCCCTGGGCAATTTATTCCAAAGCCTAACCACTCTTACAGTGAAATTGGCACAAAATAGCACCATTTAAGTCAGTATCAGTCAAGTGGAACAATCTGTCATGAGTGTATTTTCATTGTTCTAGCACTACCATGTTTCCTTCACAGCTTGGCAAAACAACTGTAAGTAAGTTAAAAAAGGGAGTTAAAACATTCATCTTCTGGAAGAAAATGCACGGGTAGATTTCACTGCACTAGTCAGGACTGGATAAGAGTTAATGTCATGCAGTTGTTCAGGCTGTGGTGCACAGATAGAATATTGCATCTGAGAGAAGCTGGTTCTAGAAACTGGGGCCCCTTTGTGCTAAGAGCCATGTGAAAGCAGGGCAGAAATGTGTCTACTTAAGATGCTTTATGTCTTTGTGGAGTTTTAGGCTGATCATAAAGTCCCAGCTATGTAATTTCATTTCCAGTACAACTCATTTTCTATCTCTGTAACTTCCAGAGAAGCTCTGAGCTTCCACACTCAGAAGCTGCTTGTTTTTTTCATTTAAGTATAAAATGCTCACTGGAAGAAAAAAACAAACCCACCTTTGCAAAGACCTTACTTTGGATGGCAAGCAAGTGGTGCAGTGTCTCATTCCACTGCATGCAGTGTAGCAGTTCAAGCATGTCTAACTTGGAAAGTCCAGAGATTTCTATAATCTCCTTGTTGCCTTATGTCCATCCCCTAAGTGTGTGAAGCCACAGTGTTTCACCCAGCCTGTGCTCCTTCTGACTTCTGTTCCAGCCCTTGCAGGTTTCTCGGAAAGGTCTGAGTTTTACTAGTTTTTGATAACAGTAAAAAGAGACCTGAGCCCTTTACTGTTAGGCATAGGGTAAACCTAACAGATAGCTGTGCCTTGCTTTGTAATGTTTGGTGATCCCCATCCTTTTGTCTTTTTTTCTTTTTTCCATCAGAAATGTCATAGATTTTAATACAGTGTTCATGTACTTTGATTATCTGTCTCAGCCTCTTCAGAATAAAGACTAGTGGGTATATGTAGTTGCTTAATTTACTTAGTTACTTGATTAGTTACTAAGTCTCCTTTTTTTGTGGGGGAAGAGGAGGAAGGAAGCTCTTTGTGAAGGAAGCAAACGTCTGTTTCATTTTTCCATGCAAGAAAAAGTATTTGTTTTAGGAAGGGCATTCCATAATAACCTTGCATGTTAGCACAGTGCTTATGCAATTTGAGTTTTGTGCTCATTCTTGTTGAGTTAGAACACTAAGGGAGTAGTAGTATGTGCTGCTAAGGATTCTTATCTGTATGCTATATTTTTTTTTTTAATTGATGATTATAGCATAACTTTTTAATGCTTAAAGACAGTTAGCAAACTATGTAAAATGCTTGTCTCTTTTAAAAACAAAGCATCATAATCCTGAACTATATTACTGGCATGCATCCTTTTTAAATAATAAAAATTAACTCAGGCACCCAGGGTTTGTTTAGTGTAGTGTTCAGTGAAGCTCAGCTGGTCTTTTGAGGGGAAAGTAATTAGGGAAATGAAAGACAAAAAGACAGATGTTGCTAGCAAATATTCTTTCATCTTCACTCTGTTTGTAAAATAATACAGGTAAGATTTTACAAAGATGGAGAACAGATTTGTGCCTGATTCATGTCTGCTTCCCAAATTCTCCAGCTGCCTCAGATAGCCTCCCAATGATGTTTTGAAATGACTCATGCTAAATACGTCATGAAAGATAGGTCTAGAGATTAGACAGATTTTACTGTTAAAGTTACATCACCAAAGGCTGTGATCTTGATGTTTTTACTAAAAAAAGGATTGCTACTAGAAAAGAGAGGGGGGAAAAGTAATGTGCAAATGTGCTGAAATTCCTCATAGATGTTTTTCTTTTTTTCATCATGGCTCGGGTTTTCTGTAGGGTAATTTAATACCCATGGAATGAGTACCAACTTTGTGTAACATCATTTTATAATGTTACACATCTAACAGTTAGCCATTGTATTGCTCAGAAACAGAAGGCTCTTTGACACTCAGAAATCTGAGGAAACAACCCACAGAAAACTGCTTGACACTTGTATCCATATTTGTCCTTCTTTGGTATTATTTACCTTAGGAATGTACTTACCAGGTGTGGTTTAACTGTAGATGGTTTCCATGTAGACAATTCCTTGCTTCCTTCCTCCAATGAGGAACCATTTGGTATTTATGGATCATTTTGCTTTTGGGGAGCTTTACTGTCAGTATTAAAATGTGCCCTGAATTTTATCTGATGTATTTTATGCATGCTTCATAGAGGAACTGAATTTTCATAATTGTAACAAGGTAAGCAAATGAATATAGTGTTCCAATTGTTCCACCTCAATGAATGCTCATTTCAAAGGGTTTTATGGGTTTATTGCACAATACAGTTATAACGTTAAAGAACAGGAAAGCAAATATCATTTACAAAGGAGTCTGTAATTTGATATTTCAATAGTTTTAATGCTCAATGTCTCAGAAGTGTTGCATGAGATATTTCCTTCCTGCATGTTTACAAGATTATGAGTGTTTTGGAGTTTTTGATGCTCATATCAGTACCAGAAGCTGTGATACTTAAATCTTAGGAAAGACAACACAGTTTTGTATGTAGTTCCTCATGTTTTACACAACACAAATTTTATTCTACAGAATAAAATTCTCTATTTTAAATGCTGTATAAAAAAGGGTAGAAATTGAGTATCACAGTTACTGTGTAATTGAGATGAAGCTATCCTTCAATTATTCTTAGATAATTTCAAGAAAACACTAATATATTTGGATATTTGAAAATCCATATTGAAAAGCTTTTGAGATGTTTAAAATTAGTCCAGCTTGTATGACGCTATAGCCATAATACAGAAGTAGACAGCTGCAAAGGAGCTGTTTATAGAAATCTTTCATACATAAAAGCTATTTGCATCCTACTGTCTGCTTAGAGAAGTGTTAGTTGCATAACAGACTCATGTTTCTTGTTAGTTCCTTCTCAGAAAAATAAGTAATTGTTTTAGAATCATTCTATCTGGCTGGCTTCAATGAAAGTTCTAAGGATTTTGCTATAAAAAACCAATTTCTATTATTCTTGAGTTTTGTATCATGGTATTTTTATTCTTAACAGTTCATTAGTGTTTTCTGAGGTGGGAAGGGGAAGTGTTAGGTAAAAGTAAAGGCACTACATCAATGAAGAAAAAGCATTCCAGCCTTTGTTTTAACCTTTGCAAGACTAAATAAATTACTTAAGCAGTACATTTACTTTAGTTGAAATTTTATCATGTTTTATCCTTACCACATAAATACTGAATTGTCTGTGGTAAGTTTTAATGTATATGGAACCCTAGTAATGCTAGTGTTTCGTTCAAAAGCAAGTGAAAGATCAAATTCTTACTAAAATTGTGGGATAGTGTTTTCATGCAAACCCTATTCTTATCAGAAAAGCTTTGTTGTCTGAAAAAGTAGGCATTTCAAATAGAAAGTAACTCTTGATCCAGAATTTTATTGCATTTTAACATATTGTTAGTCAGTATGATTAGCTGGAATTCGGTTGTTACCTGAAAAAAAAAACCAACTGACTCACCTAAAAGTCATCATGTATTGTCCAAGTTTTCTTTATAGCCTTGCCTTTAAAGAATTCTTGACCTTGAGGCTCAGAAATCAGAAATTAGGTCTTCCCGAAGGAAAGTCTGTATGCATGCCTGGGTACCATGCAGTGGCATTTTCATTGTTATTCTCTCGTTCTATTTAGGCATGACAAATGCAATCTTACTCAGTGAGTGTACAGTTGTTTATTTTTATCAATTTATCACAAATATTTCCAAGGTGGGTCTACCAATGCTACTCATCTGACCAGTACCAGTCAGCCCAACACCACCACCACCATGGCTGTGATCCTGACAACTCAGCCCACCAAAGCCAGCCAGACAGCAACGCCCACCACAGCCTCACCAGTCACATCGCCACAAGCCAATATTACAGTGGTGACCACTTCTAAGACTTCCTCCACTTCTGTAACAGGTGAGTTCACAGTTCAGGAAGCTCATAAAGGCTTGGATGCACTTCTGCATAGGTTGTAGAACAGTTAGTTTTACAACAGTGTAAAAAAAAAGGAGAAAGAAGGTATTTGCATGCTGAAAAACAGGACGAAAGTGAGAATTCATTTCTATGCTTGATACAATAATGTTGCTCCGAGCACTCCACTTGCTTAGGACTCTGTTTAACCTGAGAGACCTGGCAGATTTATGGAAAAGAAAAAAAAATGCAAGTGGTCTTATGCAGCAGCCACCAGCAAGGAGATCATCCGTGTGAAGGAGTAAGCCTTGATTTTGAATATTTTGAATACAACTTCAGTGTTTGTTCAGGTCTCCTTTCTGCAGTTTATTTGAACTCATCTCTAATACTTTCTTTTTCACAGCTGACATGTATCTCAAAATATGTCTACTTGCTTGGTAAAAAGACTGAGTTCTGTTAGCAATGTAATGAATGTTACCCTAACAAAGAATTGAGCATGACTATGCATGAGTCACCCTTTATGTAAAAGTTGTCAAATACAGTTTAACTGTACCTGATAATACAAAAACAGTGAGTGCAAAATTCAGTATTTCCTTGCATTTGGCTGTGCATCCCTTCATGACTGTACTTCTAAACACAGCAGGAATGCTCACATATCAGTGAAGCATCACTGGGTAGGTGAAGGTGAAGAACTTGGGCATGTAACACTCTGTATGTAGCAAGTGCCAATAGAACTGGGCACAGGTGTCTTTAGGTGGGAGTTTGTAGCAGTTGTAACCAGTTCTAGCAGTGAAACAGATATGGCTTATCTGAGGTCATGTTGTCTGTGTCAATGTTTGTGTCGGGCTGCAGACCTGATCTTACTTGGAACTGTGAGGGTACAATTCCATGAGACAAAGTAAAGCAATCCCAACAGCTCATTGCCACCAGGTGTTCTGCTCCCACCATTTAACTACACTGATGGACTTGGTGGCTGTTGGACCCCTCTTGTAGGATGACTCAATATGCTCATCTAACTAAAAGCAACTTCCTTTTATGCTTAGGTTCATTCCAGGCCAGCTCAGTGAGTTAAATTGGCTTATGGAGGGCATGAAAAACACTAGAACTGGCCTAAGGAGCAGGAGGTCCATGTGTAGAAGGAAGAGAGCAGGAGAGATAAAAGGCAGTGTTGAAGAAGGGAGGTGGGGAGCAGGAGCAGTCGGTCTTCCAGAGACAGCAAGCAGTTGGATCAGCTATGCCCATGGCACTTGAAACCAGAGCCCTAGGTTTCGGTGTGCTTGGCTTGTGTCTTGTTAGTTGATCTTGGTTAAATTTGTCTAATTGAGTCTTTAGGTGATAAATCAATGGTGATGACAGGTTTTAGAGTAGTCCCTCAAAACACAATTTTGCAAGCTTTGTAAAATGTGCCTTCTGTTTCCTTCTTTTCAGCCACATCAAAATCAGAGGCTGTCGTAGTCAAAACCTCCAGATTTGACGTGGGCAGTTTTGTAGGTGGCATTGTGCTGACTCTTGGAGTCCTGGTCATTCTGTACATTGGATGCAAAACATACCACTCTAGAAGAGGCATTCAGTACAGAACCATGTAAGTTCCCAAGGGATTGTCCCTTGGCCATTTATTACTTTCTTTAGGGGAAAAAGGAAAACCAAATGGGCAGAATAAACTCTGATACATTGGTTTAATGTACATTATATTAATACCATTAAGAGATTTAACTCTGATGTTTTGTCTTTCACCACTTCTGTCATTCCTCATTAGTATTATGCCTCTCTCCTGTGGGTTTTTTTTCTCTGATCTATTACATAAAATAATTTCATTCTTTTTGGAAGGATCCTTGTCTTTCAACTAGTCCATGAATAGTTAACATTTCATTGAAACTTTCTGCAGTTTGCAAGATTTCTTCTTTCTCCTAGACTCTGTATATTCATTCTTCAGTGTTTTCCTCCCCCTTGAGAAGATTTATAGTGAATTCTAATCAAAATTACCATCTCTCTTGCTATTTATGCTCAGTTCTACTCCAGGCTTCAGGACTTGCCTACATTTAGTGTAAGAACTAGGTTGCTTTTCCTGTTCAGCGTCATCCATCTCAGTCAAGTTTTAAGTGAGGTGATGTCATTAAACCTGTTGGGATACTGGTGTTCAGGCCTTTTTTTCTCTCCATCTTGATTCCTCTTTACTGGTCATGGAATGAAGCCAGTTCCTGCTGCATCTTTACCCAAAATGGTGTTTGTTAATGGGTATTGTAAAATTCACATCAACAGTATCTTCAAAACAAAGGGAACCTGCTGCTGAGCTTGTACACTGGCTTTGATTAACTGTTACTACTGGTTATAGGCAAGACAAATAGGATAAACAGGCCTGAGGAACAGCTGACACAAGAATACATGAGTGACATATGAAAGACAAGATGTTAATGAGGCCAGTGAAGCTGGAGCAGTGTTAACAAAACAAAACAGTTCAGCTAACTTCGGGCTTGGCTCAGAGAGGACTGTAACTCTCAAATCAATGTATCCTTACTCCTTCCTAGTAAGGTGTCCTCTGCTCACAAAATAATCTTCTCAGCAGCAGCTGGGTGGCTCTTTCTCATGTTGACTGTTGCTTGTAGTGCAGAACATTAACTACTGTGTTTCTGTTACAGTGATGAACACGATGCCATCATTTAAAGAAGACTTCAGAGAAGACAGTGTTGGAAACCCATCCTGTCACAGCTGTTGTAACTTTTGAAAGAGTTTCTTTCATAAAGATGATCACAGTCTCTAAACCTGTCTTGGGTGTTATCCTGCAAAATGTTGAGAAGCTTTTTAAACATCCTGATTTTTTACATTTGCTCTTGTAAGAGGAACTCGGCACTTTGTAGAGACAGTATTTTCTTTTTCCAGTACTTGTAACCAGATTTAGAAAATCACATATTGAGTCATTTTAAGGTACACACACAGCTCTCTGAAATAGCTAATTACTAGCACAGGCAATTGCATCAGTGAAATTCTAAGTTCAGGGTTTTTTTTCTATAATTTTATACTAAATTGTATTTATTTTGAAGTTTGATGTGACCTTAGTTTAGAAATTTCAGGTTTTGAACAACTCAGTTGATTTTTAATAGGCTTCAAAGGAGGTATGGTTAGATAACTGTATAGACAGTGATAATGAATACTCTAAATGTCAGTCAGTAGCTCGCCAGTGAGCTGCAGATGCTTTCCTTAATAGGCTGTTTAAGGAGAGTAGCTGCAGGAAACATGGACAGAATGGAAGTATCCATCCATAACCCTTTTTTCTAAAAGCTTCTTTTTTTCTAGCATGTCCTAATGAAGCTTGTGCAACTGGAGATTTAATAGAAATGGAGAAAAGTAATTTTTCCATTATAAATACAAAGAAATTCTAAAATTGGCTTTTAAGTTGAAGGTAGCAATTAGTTGGCTCTTGGTTTTTATTATGAAGCTGTCTGCAGTGTTTTAGCAGAATTTGATAATTGTTCAAAGTTATATAGAGAAGGGAAAACCTATTAGACAGCATTTTAGCAGACTAATAACTGCATTTTTACAGCTGTTTTCAGAACTGGGGCATCTCTGAGCACGTCTTTAGCTGAAGGCTCAAATCCTCTGGGCGTGTAGGATGGCTGGTGCTGTTCCCATGTCACTTCTGGAGATCCACTCAGGCAAATCTGCTGGCTTCAGGAGGTGGGCTCCTGACCTACACAGCTGAAAGGAAAACTAGAACAGGGATCAGGAAACACAAGCCTGCTTCACTGAATGATTGTTCAGTCTTGCTCAGGCTTCACTTGAAGACCCATCCCCGTGGAAGAGGGCTGATGGGGTTTGACTGTCCTTGCTGCTGGCACCAGTCCCTCATGCTTGGCACGAGGGAGGTGGTGGCAGGTTAAGAAAGTCACAGTGGGAACTGCACACAGGTTGATTGGGGACTGGGGAACAACTCATCAGGGAAGATGTAACTACTCTGGAACAGATTATTTCTTAAGCAGTAGTTTATTCTGACATGCAATGGTAAAGTGGCCATTTGTGGTTTTTTTCCTTTTTCACATGGAATAGTAAAACTGTTTCCAAGGCACAGCCAACTCCAGCAAACCATGGGTAATGAGTCATCTTACGAGCTGAGTCTTGTCTGAAAAGGGAGTAATAGGGGCTGTTTCATTTTTTTATTGTGTTTGAGGGTCGGGGGAGAGAGTGATTTGGAGTAACTTTTGTATTTTTTCTTAATTGTATTGTGTGGTGGAATTTTAATGGAGCTGACTTGAAGTGTTATGGAAACAATTCTTTCATAGAACTGTAATTCCTTACTTTGTAGAAATTAAGATAGTTACCTGCAACTCAGTTACTGGGATTGTCTCACTTCTGCTGTACAGACAAATAAAATTAAACTTTGTGATGACATTAATTTCAGTTGAATTTTTATCTGGT
Organism: Anthoscopus minutus; assembly: GCA_013399455.1. Classification (NCBI taxonomy): domain Eukaryota; kingdom Metazoa; phylum Chordata; class Aves; order Passeriformes; family Paridae; genus Anthoscopus; species Anthoscopus minutus. The sequence goes on from VWYI01011731.1 coordinate 63,132, forward strand.
TTTGAAATTCCCTCAGTCCTTTCCACAGTCATAACTATTTGATAAGGAGCATTCAGAATATATACTTTTAAATGCTAGGATACCAGACATAGTTCATTTTTGCCTAGTTCAATAATTTATTCTGTAATCTCATTACTACACTAAAGCAAAAGTATGTGCTTAAGACTTCAAAGTGTCAGTGCAAACGTAAAACCAGACCTCCTTTCAGGTGTTTGGAATCTAGACAAAGGGCAGTGCAATTGATAAATTTTACCTGAGCTTTGCTTTCCAACGGGAAGTGAAAGTGAAATCATTACTAATTTATAAAGGGAGCTGAAGCTACGACCATTCAGCCCTTCCTTAACGGAGTTTACTAGGACTTGTAAAGATAACTCAGTTGTTTCTAGTCCATCCCCTCACAGGACTCTGGGTTTTCTTTCAGTGCTGGTGGCTGAGCAATGCAGTTCCTAATTCCGACTGCCTTAGGAGCCCCTCTGCTGACACATCAAGGAACTGCACTTGCAGGGTCAGGGTTTAAGACTATCACCAGTATTTGATCCATTATTACAGCTCTTGCACACTACCCCTATGCAAACATTTTACCCTTCATATTCATGGGTGTATGCTTCATGTTAAAGTGTTTTTATTTAATGCTACAGGCTGGGGGAGTCAGTCACTGACTACAGAACATGGCCAGGTTAGGTTAGCTTTCATAAATGTTACTTCTGCCCTTCAAACACACATCATGATCAACCTTACAGTCACATCTCAGGGCCACAGTATCCTGCCTTCATCCCACAGGTCTTTCCTTTTTATGCAGCTCTCCTTTAGCCTGTATTCCACTACCAAATTGTAGCACTTCCTGCTTAATTGGTTTGATGGGGCTCTGCATCAAGGGCTTCAAAGCAGTCTAGAAATGCTGCAGTGCTATACTTGTGTTTTTATTTTTTAAAAAAAAGCACCCATACTGTTAAAGCAAGATCATGTTGCTGTGATAATATTCAGTAACTTGGGCATTATCCTTTTGCTAATATTTCATACATTTTTTCTTTATTCAGAGCTCTTACATACTAGTGCCACTCTATTTTCGCCCTGAAAAGTTACATAGCATTCTCAACATGCTTTGTTGAAAAAGATGTAAGCAACAATGTGACAGTACTAGCAAAAGTGAAGTGGAAGTGCATCAGAGGCTGGAAATTGCCTAGAGAATTCAAGAGGTTAAGAATTTAGCTGTGATATGGAAGCAGAGGGAATGAGAATGGACCTGTGGAGAAAGTAAACACATTTTCTAGGCAGCATTAAAGGAGTCCCAGTTGGTGGTCCTTACAGCTGCTGTGATATTTTCAAAAAGTGTTTGTGCTCCAGCTGGGAATACTGCTGTATTCCAGACACAGGATGTATGCAATACCCCAGACTGGTATGCTTGAAGGGTTCCAGCGAGGAAGCTGGGCTGGAGCATCAGTAAACACTGCAATCACATGTTCCATTAGAAACAGAAATGCAGGACTGCTGATTTAGTGTTGTCTCGGGAAGTTGACTCTGCAACAGTAACCTCTGGAGAAAGAGTGACAACAGCTACACTTGAAGTAGTTCAAAAGAATAGAGAGTACCTTCCCTATCCAGAATACATCTGCCTGAATTCACATGCCTGAATTCACATACCTGAGGTGGGATATTCAGAAAACTGAATTCCAAGTTCCATTCACCTGCAGCATTAAACATGATACTGCATATCTCAGTCTCACTAGACTGCAACTGCCACAAGGCAGAATTCAAGGCAGATAAATGCACTATTTACAATTTTCATGTGCCTCTCTTCTGGTGTCTTGTGAGGAACATAAGAAAGAAGTTCAGAAAGCATGGTACTGTGGAGATACTACATGACCACTAACTCCCTCAGGCACAAAAACCAGCAATATAATGATTTTTCTTTTATATCATGCTAATGAGGTTCCTATGTGTTTCCTACATAGCAATTCATTGGCATGTAAGAGTAGTGCTCTGTTACAGCTGAGCCATCTGAGCATTTGTGGATACTAGAACTACATGAACTACTACTACTACTAGAACTACTACTTCCATTTGAAGAACACTGGGCTTCTTGGCCAATGCTTCAAAGCAAACAGAAGAGAAAGATGTGCATTCAGTGAAAAAGAGTACTCAGAAAAAATTCAGGACACTGCTAATTAGAATAAAGCTGCAAGGCACTGGCTTCACAAAACATGCAGCTGCTACTCGGGGAGCCTCTGTATCTTGCAATATCTCACACTAGTATCAGAAACCACAACTGCTTCAGGCTAGATCCATTGCAGGTATGGTAAACTTCACTCCAGCAAAGAAATGGCACATTTATGGCAGCTGGGAATACAGCCTTCCATCTGCATCCCACAGCAAGTCTGACCACGGAACTGCAATGAGACTGAACTTCACATCCTCCACACCCTCGAAGCCTTGCAAACACTTGGTGTCAGCTCATGACAAGCCATGGGGCTGAAACACTGATGTCCAAGAACTTGAGCTGCTCAGCCAGCAGAGCTGCACAGGCTGCTGGAGCTAGGGGCCTATTTATTGTTTAAGCCAGTCAGAGCTCTGGAAAATGCTTTCAAAGAGGGAAGTGGATGCAGAATGAAGAGTGAGCACGGTCAGCTGATTCACAAGTGACTGAAGTCACTTGACCCCTCTTCCCTGTGAAACACCAGACTGTTACCCATGGTTTAACCTTTTGCCAGGGTTGTTTGCAATGTGCCTGACTAGAGCTTTCTTGGAATAGCTCTAAGGAGACCATAAGTGCTCACATGCACAGCATTATCAATCAGGGCACCCAGTCATTATAGCAGGGCATAGCAGAGTCATGACCTACATCAGCCTTCCTGCCAAAACTAAGTCACAGAGTTTTACCCACCAGTTTCTAGATCAAGATCCTCCACTTCTCAAAGCAATTCAGGTGCCTAGTGCAGAGCCAGTGCTATTTGATGCTGCTGTTTGAAGGGATATTCAAAACATTCAGTGATGGGCTGACTGGTATATTGCAGGTCCTGAGGCAAATACATACAGGCATCACAAATGACACTGAACACTTTTTAAAGCCCTGTATATCCTCTCTGATTTATTAATTAATTGTGTAATTAATTGCAGTGTCTGAAAAACTCTCATCTCATGCAGTTCTAAATAAAAATGCATTGCTTAAAAATGGATGTTTTTTCCTGTCCTCTTCCCTGCTCAGAAACAAGGTGTACCTGCTAGCAATTCCACACTCTTTAGGTGAGCCTGACCTCCCCAGCTCCCCGTGCAGGTTCATCTTCATCTGTAGAAAGTACTTTTAGTCCTAATATTACTAATTTCTCACCTGGAAAAAATTAATGAAATTTCAAGTCCTGAGCTTTCTTAAGAAGTTTTCACAACCTCTGACAACTTTTTAAGTTGTTACACAAGACAAAAGAGCTTTTAGAGGCATTTCAAAACCAGAAAAGTGCATTAATCAAAACTATTTAAAACTATATGCTAGGTTTGGAACATTTACATTTTTAGTAACAAAAATAAAGGGAAGATATGTACACATAATAAAGTTGGACAAAAGTCTGCATTTGAAAGAATTACAGCAAGCCAACCTCCAGGTAAAGAATCCAGGTCTGGACTGAAGACTGTGCTATCCACACTCAGGCTCCAAGTGTTGGCAACTGTAGACCGAAGATGACTGACTTTAAATGACAGCCAAACTGACTCCACCACACAGGACCTGATGTCATTAACCTGGCAGTATTCTTCTGGCATGAAATCCTTGCAAACTATCTATGAACACTTCTCTTTGTAGGTATCCACCATGCAAGTCTAGGGATACAAAGCCGAAAAGAGTAATGAATCAATCAGTAAGTGAATAGGAGCTCTCAAACTAAAAGCTTACAAAACAAAATCCAAGACATCAGAGGTGTCTGGGAGATCCTATTATTTAACTTGCACAATCCCTATAAAGTTCCAAACACAGAAAAGTAGCTTTTACATTTAATCCCTAGCAGACTGTATAGCTACTCTCTGTCTCATCTTAAAGGTCACGAGGACCAGGATTTCTGTAATTTGAAAAAATCAATCCAGAAGGAAGTATCAGATGCTAGTGGGGTTTTGGGGGGCTACTGTTTGTTTTTAAATAAAGAGGAAATCACCAAACAGCAGAGAACTTCACTTCCCTGTTCAAAAATAAAAAAAAGACAAATGGAATTAAGTTTTATTGTACTTCTGCAGGCAAATAACCCCAAGCTTTTGTCAGGAAAAGACAGCATTCTAATCACTGCAGTCTACAGAGAAAAGTCAACAATGGTGACAGAGTAAACAAGCCCAACTCTGAGAAGTAGAAATATTTTAATTCAGTCTTCATAAAAACTATTGGTAATATACATTACACAAGTTATCAAGACATGAAAGAACTTTATTAGTCCTGCTGTTCCTGCAACAGTTAGCCTCTTTAGTCCTTAAGTCAATAAGAAAGCCAAAATAGAAGTTAACTGACATATACTAAGATTGCTGTTATTAATAGTTAATTTCCTCACATCCACATGGAGGAAACTCATGAGAAGACTTATGCCAAGCTCCAGTTTAGGAACTTAACCAAAAACAACTTTGAATAAAAGTGACACTAGTGAAACTACTTTCCCTAGTCAGAAAGGAACGCCACAAAAACCTCATCCTAATACTGAGTTCATTTTATGAACAGAGAATCTTTGGCACCTAAGGCCTTCTATACATAATCATACACAGCATAATAAGGATATACTTCACCAACACAAAACTTTGTTAGGTAGTTGATTAATCCTCTTCTGTACCACAGTTTTCCATTCTTAAGATACTGCTATCTTAAGCTTCAGCAGCTGGAGGATGGCAGGAACAAAGACATTTGTCAAATTTCCCTCTACGAAAGAAATGTCCGGACTGTACCCTTTATTGTCCCCCTACAAATAGGGCATTTCCTAAGGGATGGTGCACATTCTTTGCACACCACTAAGTGACCACATGGAATAAAAACAATAGAAACTTCTTTGTCCATGCAAACTTTACATGTTCTTTCCTCTTGCAATCTTCTTAATTGTTCTTCCACAGGTAAACCTGCAAAAAATAGTTAACTTTTTGTCAGCCTGAATATATGTGAATATATCAAAATGTATTTATTTAAAGTGTAGCCATCTCCCTTTTCACTTTTTATTTCCCTGCCTGTATTGACTAAATATAGATGGCAGTGAACATTTTTCAGAGCTCAGAAAGTGGCATGCAAGGAACTAGTCTGTACTTTCCAGTTCTGTGAGATGATGGATAGCTCAGGGTTGGAGGCCAACCAGTGTTTACATTTTAGGAAATGCTGTACTTTTCTTGGTTGGATATCAGAAACACAAACACAGCCTGACCGGTGGAAGTGAGCTATATCCAGGCTTGTATACTTTTCTGCTGCTATTAACAGATTAAACTGCAGGACCAGAGTAAACTCAATCTCAGGTCTGACAAATTTTTATCTACACAGCTGTTGGTCAAGCTGGATCTCAGGATACCTATAACCCACTCTGGAAAAGCAGAGATGATACCTGTTCTGAAATGCTAACCAACTATTCATTCTCCAGTCTTCACCAAATGCCTGAATGCTTGTATCAGGATCAAGTCCAGCATGTGCTACCTGAATTTTTGAGCTCCAGAAAGCTCTACATCCTGTGATGTGCAAAAGCAGGAGCAAGGCACAGGATACAGCTTAGAGCTGATAGACTTACTCGGAAGTAGGCACATGCACTTAACTTTTGGTTAACTTTTTCAGTCCATATTACTCAAGCAGAATCAGGGAGGGTAAAAAAACCAAACCCATTTCTTAACCCAAGTAATTTTTTATGATAGCTCTTTGTTCTACAATAGTCTTTAAGATAAGAAGGTAGAATTTAAAGGTACCTGAAACATCTTCTGTGGGAACATACTTGATGGTCTTCTCCACTAGAATAAACGAAAAAAAATCCTTATAATTTAACTAATCCATGTTCAAACAGCATCTGTTTGTTTCTTTTTCTTTAGATTGCTGTGACAGCACTGGTTAGATGTCTATAAAAGGATATCCTTTAAAAACAAAAGGAAACCAAACAGACATACCAAATAAATCTTTGTAGAGCACAGGGTCACAATCTCGTAGACAGTTCCTGAAGATGCTGGCTGCTTCATTTCCTTTCACTAAAATTGTATCTATCAGTTCCCTTGCCTGCAATGGTATCTGAGTCTTCTGCTTAATAACATCATGCTCAAGTTCTGTTATCACTTTAGCTGACAGTAAACCCCCGAGGATTGGGAGTACACATGTTAAACGTTGGAATAAAGCCATTCGATTCTTCTGGATCAAGTACAAATCATCTGGAATGTAAGGGGGAATTAGGTAAGAGAATTAGGAATACACTACTCCAAGTTGCACTTCTGTTCAACAATAACTAATACATTTTTTAAACTTTGCTTGCGATGTTTGCTTATTACACATCATTAATAAAACCCTCAGCAAGTTTTAGTGGTATTCACATAACGAACAGACTTAAGGAAACCACATACAAGCAGCTTCTGAGCCAAAGCCTGTTCACCAAGGAAACTTCCTGTTCCCATCTCTAGGTTAAATGATCAGAGAGGCTCTTGTGAGACTTACACTCTCTGGATGACTGCAAAGAAAAAACTAACACCAGTGCTAACTCATCGACATGCCAGAGGTTAACTTTTGTCTGTGCTAGGCTGTAGATAAAAGAAAGCTCTTCTAAGAAGTGTCCAACACAATTACATACAAGAAAACCAGAAGAACAGCACAACCAGACTCTGGAGACTCTACCACAAACAAGATTTTAATACTCTACCACAAACAAGAACAAAAAAATTTCCAGTAGGATTAAATGCTGAATCCATCTATGGTTTTTTGACAGAAAAGCAACTAGGAAAGAAGCAACCTTGATTCCACTTCTAATTGAGAATCATGCTTCACAGACTCAAAATCAGAAGGATTTCTTCAGGCTTCAAAACTTACATGACATTGAAGCAACGAGAAATGTTAAAGACACATCAGATAAACAAACTGCTGACATACATGGGCTGAATCAGACAGAAAAGCAGATCTTTGGCCATCTTACAGAATCTGAATTTTTAAAAGTTTATGGCCCCCTCTAGGAGGTGGATATGGTGGCTAAGTGATTCAAGCAGCTTAAAATGCAGGCAAATTTGGATAAAAATTACTATCAAGTGTTTCATTAACACCAATATAAAGGCACACAAATGAAAAAAAAAAGGGCTTTGGAAGGAAGGTGATTTGAAAGGTGATTCTGAACCCTTGGCCTCTGCTATGAACCACTCTCCTAAAAGGGAATGAAGCAATTCTCAGACTGCTGGCTCCATACAGATATCCTGACAATGCTTTTACAAGAAGCTGATCCTAACGGCAATTAAACTAAATCACTTAGTGCATAAAAACAAAATATAAAAACTATACATATCACTGACTGCTTCAGATTTCACTTTTATTTATGTCTGATGCCTACCTGATGCCACTTCTTCCAACTGCTTTTCTTTCTCTTCTTCAATCTTCTCATCTTCAGCCGTGAGCAGATCAGACACAAGATCATTAACAGTCTTGTAGTTTTCTCCAGTGGCCAAGATTTTACTTTGTACTGTTTGCTTTATTAGCCTTCTACTGAATCCCATCTCCAAGGCAGCTTTAACCACAGGTGTGTTCATCATGATTGCATCTTCTGAATGGCTCTCTCCAGGCTCAAAACGAATAACTAATCAAAAAGGGAAATCCTCATGAATAATATAAAGAACAAAATACCCATTCAACCCCAGAAATCAGACACATCAACATTACCTACACACATGAATATTGAGCAGTAAAAAGTTTCAACTGTTTAAAGAGATTTTTTTTTAAGTAGTTTTAAAAATGGAAGCCAGTCACTCAGTCGTGGATTGAATCCAAGATCAACATCAATCCATGTCAGGCCTTTGTTAAAACCCATAGTAATCTAGAGAAACCACTGAGAATTTCATTGTGTCCTAGCAGCTTTTTTTATACTTAGTTATTTCTAACTTCAGCCTTGAAAAATGGCCTGGGGGTGTGCCAGGGGTGGGGGAGGGAAGTCAGAGTTTATAGTACAAACAATTGCTCCATTCCAGCTCTTGATCAGTAATTTGCATCTAATTTAGTAAACACCAGACACATGGGATTCTGACTCATTGTCCTCAGTCAGCAGGGACTAGGACAGCATAAACTCCCAGAGGGTGAGTGGGTTTTTCCACCATAACTAGAGTCCAGTCTAGAAAGATTTTGCTGTATCAGCTTGTCCTACCTTCTTCCTTAACTGCTGCTGCTCAGCTCAGAGCATTTACCTAGTTATGTGCCTAGAGATGGAATTGCATAATTGCATAGTCATGACACCCTCTAGCAACTGTCCCACCAAACTCAACATGTGCTTTGCTTAACCCAACCCTGAAATGAAAAAAAAAACAGCAACCAAGCATGCAAACCCAAAAATTTCAATATGAGCTGCTAGCATGAAAATAAGGAAAATTAAAAATAAGATCTCTTAGAGGTGTTTCCTTGGAGTTTGTCGACACAACATCAAAATGATTAAACTTTTAGGAAACAAATCTAAGAACAGGTTATCCAAAGCTAACTTGCTTAGCAGTCATAAATTCTGCAAAATGCTGAGGAAGTTTAAAAACATGCTTTAATACACATACTTGGAGGATCAAGGTTTTCATCTACAGGTGGATCAGAGGTTGACAAGAGCTGTAGAACACAAGAGAACTGTGTTAGTATTGAAGTATTGCTCTTCCCTCTGTGTACCTTTCTAACATACTGTTCATCACCAGTCCTGCTAAGCTTTCTACCCATTAAATATTTCACCTGCAGTTACACAAGTCTGCAAATTTGTGCAACTGTAGAATCAACACAAAGCTGGTGCTGACACTACCATGAAGGCATCTAGTTACTCTTGCTGTAAGAATTACGAATAGAAATAATTCACATTGTCCATAAATTATTTCTGAAATAATAATTAGTGATCTGCACTATTCAGTGTATAATCAGAATTTCCCTCTGCTAACATAAAGAAGCTCACTGCCTCATAGGACTCTCCATAAGTAATCTGTAGAGGTTAAACTCTACTAGCCCAAGGTCAGCCACCAAGGTTCAGCACTAGTTTCTTTTATGTGCTCATGAAAATCATTTATGATGTTAGAAACCTAGGAGAAATAGGCATACATAGAAATGAGGCAGAAGAATGGACTGAACTCAAAAAAGGAACATATCACTGTTCAACAAGGGAAAACCAAAGTTACAGGACAGAAAAGTTTACCTGTTCAAGGAGATGGGGGAATCTGGCTTGAATTTGACTTACAAACTCTCTTCCTTTTACACGAAGCAGATACTCACACCTGAAACAGACAGAAGTGTATCAAATCACACTTTCTACTTGCCAAAAGAAAAAAAAAAACATAGAACAAACAAACAAGCTTAAACCTAGTGTAAGTTAAATACATTTCTCTTCCTTCAGAAGAGAAAGAATACTCTTAACTGGAAGCTTGGTGCAGCCTAGTGTCCTGCGACACTTAGATAAAGTTCTTCCATGACATCTAGCTGTCAGTAGGCTTATGTCTATAAATGCAGCAGCTTTACATTCTGCAACCACTTGAAATCAAAATGGCATGTCATAAGAAATGATTCTGTGTCAGAAGCACTAAGAAGTGCAGTGACAAACTGTTTCTATTGCATCTCACTATTTTAATTTCCTACTCAAATCATTCAAAAGAAGTAATTTAACAAACAGTAACACCATTATCAAAACCAGGTCTGCTTCACTAACACAGGTTTATCTCTTATGTGCATTTAAAGACAGGCTTAGCACAGTAAGAAACAACAGTTTCATCCTACATACATCGTACAGTCCAGCAGTAGCTGATACACTGCCCATGAAAGCCTAGCTGGAGATCAACAATGAGAAGAACTATTATTAGCTTTCCTGAAACTAAGTGCAGCTACTTCTGTAAAGGAGGCAATGATTTCCAAAGGCAATGAGGTATGAAATTGCCATTTAATTATAGGTGACATTAAAAAGTTATTTCTGTCTTCTTCCAGTAGAAGCACACTAAAGAGCCACTGAAACCTTCTTCACAAGCCCTTCCACATGTAGGAAATGAAACTGCACAAGCAGAAAAGCTGGTTCAAGAGCATTCAGCATGGGCACAAAACCAGAACCAATGAGTTAAACATTCCTTCTACTTCATGCCTCAGCAGCCTTTGCTCCCCTCGATCAGCTTACTGTCTGCTTCTCTTACAGAGAAAAGTATGCTCATTAACAATGCAGTTTCACTTGCTGTTAGTGACCTGGGAATGCACACAGCTTTTAATAATGAAGCTTTTCATAATGAATAATTATATGCCATGGTTAATGAAGAAATGCTTTAATTGCGCCCACCTACACACTTGAGAGCTTTTAGACATACATGCAACAGATCCAAATGAAAGCGTGAATCTGTACATCAAATAAAGTTAAACAAAACTATTAAGTGCAGTACATATTTGCCAAAATTAGAACATTTATGAATATGAACAAATTATGATAAAGATTTTGCAAGTTACCTTGGAAACCACTTTGCATGCTCAATCCATGGATCATCTCCAGACTCCCAGCACCTTAACCCACCGTCACAGCAAAAACACTTCACATCGTCATTGCGACCTTAAAAAAAAAAACCAAGGTAAAATACCTAGCAAACATTGACACAACTTACTTGAAAGTAAATGTTGACATAGTAGTATGAATAAAAACTGGAGAAGTCTGAGTTTCTTACCTACATAGTAAAAGCCAGCATCTGCAAGCTGCTCAGGCTGAACTGGAATTCTGGTTGGCCAATTTACAAATGTTTTAACACGTGCTTCATGGGTTTGCATGCTCACATTTGAAACATTGAAACTCTGCTGGTCTCTGATAAGGTTTTCCACAAAAGGGCAGTTGGGATAGTGTCTCCGATGCTCTGACACCGCATTATCTTTTGGTTCCCAATTACACAGCTGACCACCACAGGTAAAACAAGCAACTTTGTCTGCTGTCCCCAAGTAATAAAGTCCAGCCTTTGCCAGATCAGTGGGTGAGAGAAACGTCAGTGGCCATGAGTGAAAAGTGCATAGCCTAGCATCTTCCGTCCTCATAGAAGGATTGTGAAGCTTAGGGCTCAAGAACGGAAGGTCTTCAGCTGCCCTAGTAGTTACTGGGTCTTGAGGAAAACTGGAAAATGAGCCACTGAAATATCCAACCTGTTCTAAACTTGGAGAAAGTGCTGCGGAAGGTAGAGACGGTGACAGACTGCCTGCAGCAGAGGGTGACAAGGCAGAACGCGATGACAGTCCAAGGTTGCTAACTGAAAGCATTCTTTGAACAAAACTGCAGCTAGGATACAGCTGCTTATGTTTTTCCATAGCATTATCTCCTGGCTGCCAGTTATCCAATGTTAAGCCACAACTGAAGCACTTAACTTTATCTTGCACGCCTGTGTAATAAAACCCAGCCCGGGCAAGGCTCCGCTCTGACACTGGCGCATTCATGGGGAAAGTAGAGAACGTTGACATTCTGTAGAGTTCACAGGACAGGTCATACTTCAGTTCATCACACAGAGCACTCTGCCTCATTATGCTAGCCAAGAAAGGGCAATCTTCCACTATGTTCATAATGGATTGTCTGGGGGAAAATGGGACAAGTCTTCCTCTGGGAGGTAGTTGTGTGCATGAAAGGCAATTTGGAAAAACCTCTGCCTGTACAAAAGCAATAAATACTTTAAAGTGTAACTTCAAATGTGCATACGAATAGAACTCATGATTTAACAGCCTTTAAACATTTGGGAAGTTCTCATACCTTAGTTTAGCAACTGCTTTCACCACAAAAGCTTCTCCATCCCATTTTAACAATTGAAGAAAGCATGTTGAAAAGCAATTTTCATTGAATCATGTAAGCATCACATGCTTTACTTGTTCTGTATATCTGGGAGAGCAGTAACAATTTGACAGGCTCATGGAGGTGGGATCAAATGAGGAAAAACCTCAAGTGGGTTTATCAAAATCCTTTGTCAATAAAGAAACTAAATTGGGCAGCAACTAAAACAACATTGTTCTTATCTAGAACATATGTTAGGTGATTTAAGGACAAGATTTCACCCTAGACAGCTGATAAATATATACCTTATACACACACAAAGGTTTTAGTCTGTAAAATCTCACTAGGAGGCTGAAAAGAAGGGTTTATCAAGTTCAAAGGGCACACAAAAAATAGAGACCCTGAACAGGTCTTGTGTATTCGCCACTAAGGGACTACAAAAAGAACACCTCTCAAGTTCTGCATATTGTTGTACCAAGTTGTTAAGACTAAATAAGTATATTCAATTTCACATGTACAGAATACTCAGCTATTAGAGAAACAAATCCTATACACTGTCTCAGGCAAGGATGAACTCTCTTTATTAACAAGCCCCAGGCTTGTCTACAAGTCAGCACCAAATTAATAGAGCACTTCAGTTTTAACCCGGTGCCTTAGTTATAAGTACAGAGTTATCAAATTTAACATTAATTAATTGCCTTGTGTTGAGACATTCTGATGCTTTATACTGTTGAATCAAGTTTTTTCTGTATGCCATGTTTATGGCATACAGAAGCAAACAGAATTCTCAGATTTAAAAAAAAAATTATTTGATGCTTTAGTTTCTTTATTTCTGCACAGAACTACCTCCCAGAGGTAAGACTGAAGTCCCTTCTAAGGTCCCTACGCTTCCATATTGGTACTGACTGTCCTCAAGAAGAAATTGTAAGTATCTGTAGTTTCAATCATTTGATTTTTTTGTGGCAGACCAAAACCTGTAAGGAAGAAAAAGAATATTTTAAAATACATGAGATGAGGTGCATGCAATGTCTATGCAATCAGACAAACTGAAACAGCATAAGCCTTTTGCAATTATAAAATGTTAAGGATTGGAAGAGACCTTAAAGATCATCTAGTCCCACCCACCTTGCCATGGGCAGGGACACCTTCCAGTAGACCAGGCTGCTCAGAGCCACATCCTACCTGGCCGTGAACATTGCCACAATAGGGGTGCCCACAACCTCTCCGGGCAACCTGTTCCAGTGACTCACCTCCCTCGAAGTAAAGAACTCTTTCCTAATATCTAACACCAATTTCCTCTCTTTCAGTTTGTACTCATTACTGCTTGCCCTGCCACTACAGTTCATGACAAAGAGTCCCTCTCTGGCTTCCCAGCAGACCCCCTTCAGATACTGGCAGGTCGCTATGAGGTCTCTATGAAACCTTCTTTTCTCCAGGCTGAACAGACCCAAGTTCCTCTGTCTGTCTAATGTCAACTAGAAAGTTTCAGGGAGTCAACTTCACACACTGTGATATGGAGTGGATTTCACACACTTCATTTCCCTGTTATTGACGCATATGCAAAACTGTTTAACCCACAAGCAGAATTTTTTGGCAGATGAATTAATCAGGCTACTTAATAAGCTGTATAACTAAAGCTAAGATCCTGTACTAAAGAAGCTGCATCCATTTAAATTGGTTTAAGCTGACAGATCCCCAAACAATGAAGACACAGTTTTATAACACTGACTTAAAGAGTACTGGATTTTCTTATTTAGGTAAATCCAATTATATTTGAAGCAAGGACATCGGTAAAACTGCACTTCCCCAAAATGTCAGGTACGGGCCAACACAAAGTTCAAAGGGCTTTTTATATATGTAGCTACGAATAAATATAAAATTATAAATGTAGCTGTCTAGCCTGGAGGATCGGTTCTCAATAAGTTTTTCCAGGAAAGACTCAAGTCATGATGACACAGCACTGCAGAAGCAGCCCCTTGCGCTAAGGCACCAGCCCCTGAGCACCGCGCAGGGCTTGGCACGGCCCCAGCGCCGGCAGCGACAGCCGCACGTTCCAAACCCCTCGCGGTCCCCCCAGGCCTCGCCCTCCGCTCCCTCTCCCCCCGCGAGCCCCAGCCCCGCTGCCGGGCGGTTCCAGCGGGGCAGCAGCGCTCTCCGGGAAAGCCGCACAGCCCCGTCAGCCCTGCCGCCAGCGCGGGCACAGAGCACAGGCGCTCCCCGGCCCCCGACGCCCTCCCGGCAAGGCCCCTGCCCGATCCTACCCGCAGCACCCCCCCTCGTACTCACGGCCTCCGAGGCAGTGGCCCTCAGCAAGGCTCAGCCTATATTCGGTGCCTGGCAGGGCGCGGGGAGAGAGGAGCCCCGCCGGCACCGCCCCACCTCGGAAACTCCGGCTCGGCTCCCCCGGGCGCTCCCGGCCAGCGCCGGGCGCGGGCGGCGCCTGATGGGGCGGGCTCAGCACCGCCCTTTCCCCAGCTCAGCGAGCGCCCTCGTGCGGCGGGAGGGGCTCCCGGGCCGGGCCTTGGGCGGGCGCTCTGCCCCCTCACGGCGTTGCGCTGCGGGGGCGGCCGGCCCTGCAGTCAGCGGGGACCTGGGTACTTTCCTCTGCCCTCATCATAGGGTGGGGGAAGCCCAAGTGTGCTTCCCAAGCGGGGATTTTCGGCCCGCGGGCGTGGGGCCGAGAAGCAGCCGGGAAGGGGGGCGGCGGCCCGGGCCCGGCGGTGCCGGCACCGCGCTCTCGCAGCGCGGGCCGCACACAGCTCCGTTCCCGAACCGCGCTCGCCGCAAACCCCGCGGTGTCACCCTTGGTCCCTGGCACCAGCGTAAAAACAGAGCCACTCGGCCGTATTTCCTAATATAGGCAGCTCTGCTGCCTGCAGGAGAGAGTACAACATGAGCAGTGAAGGACTTCGGTCACTTGAAAGCACTCGAGAAGAGCTAGAGAAAAACAAAATAAGACCATAGATTTCCACTGGAGGGGTTTAAGACGGTATCTCTGCATATCGAAATCTGAAAAAATTCCACAGCACCTTCCAGAACGCTGATCAAAAGCTCAGAATGTCCCACAACAGTCATGGTCTGGCATTTCCTATGAACAAGCAACAGATAAGAGATTTTGAAAAGCCCCGTTTTGTGATGCCAGATTAGTAGTACGGTGTTTACACAACTGAGAACCAAAGAGTAAAAATAAGGAAGTGTAACAGCATGATGACACTAGTGGGTAATTTTCTGTATCAGAGTTCCAGTAAGATGAGTTTGCAAGAGAGTAATTAATATATTTTCTAAAACTTTCAAATTTCCTGCCATATGTTATGACATTTATCATATATGACAATACTGTTAAATTTGAACTGTGGCAGGGGCATCTAGTACAGCACAGGTTCTACTGTAACACTACTTAACATCATATAATGATAGAGAAACATTTGCTTTGCAGCAGTTGCAGAAAAAAAAGGAAGTTAAAAACTTCCTTTTAAAGTTTAAAATGGTTGTCAGATCCCTGATACATTGTTTTAAGGAAGCTGCTGACATGGGGAAGAGAAGGTTAAAAAATGGAGCCAGCTCTTTTCTAATACCTTATGTGAAGAGTGCTGAGGTGTGGATTTGTTTGACATAGGCAACTGTTCAGTGTCACACAAAGAACTGAGCTCTGTATTTATGTATTGTTTTAATTGCAAGTGCTTAAAGATTTACTTTGACTAGTTATCCCCAGTTTTGGAACGTCAAGCAGGACTTGCCAGATGAAGTTATACTGATCTATTATAACAGCAAATTGACGTTTTACTGTACATTCTCCCAAAACTGGTTGACCCACAGCTCCTCCTTAACTCTCCTTTCCTCCCTTATGCCTCTCCACACCCTGCCACTATCTGCCCTTGCCCCTCTGTACCCTTAGCCTCCTGCTAATCTGGTCATATAAACTACTATTTCCTCCCCTCCCAGGCTTCAAGGCGAGCAGTTTCAGGTTCTCCCTTTGTGCTTGGCAGCCTCATGTCGCAATGGAGGAAGGGAGGGGGAGAAAATAAAAAGCAGGCTAAAATGCTTGTCATAGGAGAAAAAGAGGTGTCGCTGCCCTGAGCTGTCAGGCATTTTCTGCTTGCTTTGCCTCAGTATAGTAGCAGCCCCCCATTCCCAGTAATTTCTTCACTTTTCAGAGAAAGAGGTAAGAGAGAACTTTCCCCGCTTAGCTGCAATGATGGATTGTTCTTTAACCAAAGGACATGAAGTAAGAATGTAACTAAAGGGTTCTTTCTTAGGACTGAAATTTCTGAGGAACAGTGCGTTGTCATTAGCGTTGTGTGTCGGGCTTCAGCCTGGGGCCAGGGTAACTCTCCAGAGGCAGAGTAAGAGGGCAGCAGTGGTGCTTAAGCCCTACTCAAGCTAAACACATGCTTTAGCTTTGGTTCTCAGGCTATGGCAGATCACTAGGACTGATCCTTATTACAGCCCTTTCACCAACTGCAGCAACCTTTCAAGATTACGGTCTTGATCTAAAAACCAGTGAGTGGGTGGGTGAAGCAAGGCCCTCTGTTTTGCAGACTCTTAGCTCTGCAGTGGAGGGAAAAAGGCAGCATTCAGATAAAGCTGTCCTCAACCAAAGGAAATTGCAGGGGTCCAAGTGGTAATAAAAGTGCTGCTGCCATAAACTAGGGTTTATGGACCTAAACCTCATTATAGTGTTGACTGAAATAGCAAAGGTGAGAGAGCAAACTTCTGGAGGTGGAAGGCAGTGACCGGGCAGCATGAGTGCATTATCATCACGCCAGGTTGCAGAGCCAGCCCTTGAAGTACCTGATGCAATTGGGAATCCAGAAGTCTTCTCTGAAAGTCCTGCTTGATGTCAGTCTCCCCATGCTGTCATCCTTCTCTGATGCATTCTCCAGTTTGCCATCTTCCACAACATTAAAGAATTTGGCTTTAATGGTGCCTCTGTAAAACACCTCTAAACATTTATGAAGAGGAGAGATGGAGAAAACGCACACTGTTATTTGTCTTTCCATTGCTACTGACTCCTGTATCCACTCTCCCACAAATCTAAACCTCCTTGTAAAACCTGTATTAAAAAATAAAACCAGTTATCTTTGAGTAATGCCCACATTTTTCAGCTTTCCAAAGGTATCAAATGCTTCCATCGAACATGACTTGCTTATTCTGAGCTCTGTTGTGTTGGCTTCACCTCAAGCATCAACCCCCATTCCAGCAGTAAAGAGTAGGTTTTGTCTTCTGGACTGACCTAACATGGTGATTAGGTTCCACAAAAAACTCTAGAAAGAACTCCTCAACTCCTTTAGGACATAAGGGGAAGATAATGATGAGAGAAATAAGAAAAAAAAAATATATGTATTAGGGAAAACTTTGGAAAAGCCAACTTGAGGCAAAAAATACCAGCTGTAGATAAAGTTGCATTATCTATTCAATTTACAAATGAAGCCAAGTCCCAAGAGCAGAGTAGTTGTGACATCCTGTAAACATGAGATCAGATAAACTATGTTATGATAATCTGTGTGGGTGCAACTGCCCACTTCATTTTGACTAAAAACAGCAACTTTTAATTTTTTTTTTAACTTCCTTCACAAGTTTGTTTACCTTTGCCCAGGGTTAGAGGAACTGAAGTTTCTCTTCAAAACCTCTTCACCAGGAGAGGCCTGATGAGTTTAACATCCACAGAGTGGGAGTAGCCAGAAGATGCACGGGAGATAAGAGAACATTAAGGAACATTACATGCTGGTGTAGCCTGAGATACCTGGTCTGGGAACAGATCGATAAGAGAACCAAGGAATGAGGACCAGATTAACATCAAAGGCAAAGGGATCAATAACCAATAGGAGATTGAATATGAAGAGTTATATAATTTAAGACCAATGAACTTAAATTTCTTTTGGGGTTTTATATATAAATATGTAAAAAGTATGGTAAAGAACTATGTGGATGATTTTTACTGTACAACCTGGGCATGTGTCAGATGAAATAATTTCTGTTGCACATCCTGGCCAGAATAAATTAACACCTTGATTCTCTAACACTGAAAAGATGTTATTGTAGAGTTTCTGAGTTTCCTATAGTTTCTGTGACAAGGGCACCTACATCTACATGAGCAATAATGATTACTTTTTTGTATGAAACTTTTTAAATTGCATTTCAGCATATAGCAAAAAAATATTAAAATGTCACAAGGGACAAATATAATGTCTAGGTATTAAGGGCATCCATGACTCATTGTGATAACCCCTAAATGTTCAAGGAAAAAAAACCATCTTGCTGCTCCCTTTCTGAAGGTCAGTGCACTCACAGTCTGCAAAGTTTCCATTCCCTTTGAACACAGACAAGAGTTTTCTTTTTCACATCCTCCTACGTAAAGGATCACAAGTACAAAAGTTTAGGTTTACCTAGATCAGTTGTGAGCTTTGTCACATTTAGTGCTCAGATACATTCTCCCATAAGCCATAGGCAGTCTCAAGAACATATCAAAGACACACTAAGAAGTTGAGGCCTTTAAATCAGTCAGAAACTCTCATTAATATTTACTTGGAAGATAAAAAGCAATCGGAATGACTTGCAAGAAGAACTTTGTAGATGTTGAGTTCAATTCTCTTTTTAGATTGGAGAATCTAAAAAGGAACACCATTTTGTTCTCCTGGTTGTATAACGAACATACATTCAACAGCTGATAGAACATGAAGAATGCCAAAGCAGAGATTACTTGACTAAAATAAATCACAGTCAGGTAGAAAAAGGATTATTTATATATCAGGGAAATAAAAAAGCTTCTATTTAACTGCTTCAAATTGTGTCAATTCAGAGCCTCACATTCCTGGTTTTTTCCAAAGGAGTTGTCTTTCTAAACAGCAGGTTTTCTGCTTTGACTCCAAGTTACTTCCTGCTGTTAGAGTAAGAAAATTTCTCTAGAGCTGATTTCCCTCATTTATTCCCCATTATCTCTCTGCAGATCTTAAAACCTTCCCAAGGTGTTTAATTTGCTTTAGTTGAACCATCTGTTGCTATTCATACTCTTGGGGATTTTTTTATGTAAATACTCGTTCAAATGGAAGGGAATCAAAATGTGGCACTGTTTAATTTCCTGAGGATTATACCAGAGGTTTTCTACAACTGCTGCCAGGTTCAGGAACATACAAGTGATTTGTAAATCATGCTAAATGTGGTTCCATCACACTTTACCTAGAAAATCAATTGGAGATTGCCTTGACAAAGAGTTCTGTTTAAAAGGCCAAATACCTCAGGAATTAAATCATCCAGTCGGAGGCTACAGATACAAGATGAAGTTTCCCGAAGTACTTACATCACCGTTTCAGATGGCACATAAGCACATGGGAACGCACTAATTTCTACAAACCCACATGCAAAGCAGAGCTTAAGCCTTCTGTTGCAACATGCAAAATAAGGCCCCAATTCTGTAAGCACAACTAGAAATCTGATCTCTGTGCCTGCCTGAGTTCCCAGTGCAGCTCATGGGGAACTGATTTGTGATTTACAGTAAAACCAAAAATCTCTAAGCGCCTGTATGCAAACTGAACAAGTGATAAATCAACTCTCTCTGAGCAACCATGGCACAAACAGTTGTAGCAGACACAGGGTTAAGTGACAAGAGTGTGGGCTGCTTGGGTTAATCCTGGTACTGGGACTGCAGCCTGAGAGAAGCTGAACTTTCCATTTTTGTATTCTGCTGCACATTGTGCACATTGTGCTGCTGTATTGTGTTTCTTAAGAACATAACAGAAATAATAGGAATTATAGTTGTACAGAAGATGCTTTCACTTTCACTTCTCAGGATTTACAGAAATAAATAAATTAAAAACCTGTAGCATGCACTTCTGAAAAAAAAAGTTTATTTTGGACATTAAATTGTGATCTTTTCATAAGAATATGTTAGAGGGAAAACATAGTGAAAACAGAAAAAGAGTGATCCGTCTTTGATAAGGGGTTAAGCTAGTATTTTTTGGCTAGTAGCTACAAATGGATTATTAATTTACATACCAGTATCCACTGGATACATGTAGCAGGGAGGGGATTCAGCTGAGGAACAAGTGTCAATTGAGTGAATAGAAGTGGCTATTTATGACAAGGTTAGAAGACTGGGTTTCTAAAAGCTGGAATGTGCTGTCAAATTTTGACAGATTTACTGTTAAATTGTTCAAAGAATTGAAAAGTTTTTGGGGTGGAGTAGACAGACACATACATTCTTATACAAAAAAAAAAATTGCATAAATGAGATACCAAAATTAGGCTAAAATGACCCAAGATGTCATGCTGAATACTCACGTGGATTTTTTTTAGTGGACTAGATAGAAAAATTGTTCTCTTCCCTGTGTACTTATACAGAAGGACCACCTCAGACTCAGAAGACAAAGAATATCTTTAATGGGCTTAATTTAGCATCAACCAGTGGCTACACTGACTTAAAATCCATCTATCTCAGTACCAGCCAGTACCAGACATCCCTGGTATCAGCTAATCTCTTTATGTAATGAAAATCATCTCAGCCACTAGTACAATAATCTGGGCCTATTATCTGAAGTTCAATGTTACTAATTGTGATAATCCAAAAGGTCATTCCAGCCCGTATGAACAAAGATTTTTGGGGGAAAAAGAAGTTTGCATGCAAATTGAAACATTCTTGGGTCAGGAATTCAGAGAGGCAGTGAGCACAGCAGGCTTGGGAAGCAGGAGTTAGATACTGTGTTCATTACCCCACAGGTAATGCTGCTGAGACAGAGGGTACAATAGCCTTGGAGAAGGGAAGGTTCCTTTGTTTCTCTGCTGAGTTGTTTCAGCAGAGAAAGACCTTTTCCCTCTGAAAAAGGAATGTCCTAAAGATCTCTGAGATCTAAGAATGTGGAAAGGGCTGAGGTAAGATTCTCCCATCCTTCCATTGTGCGAGATTCAAGAAACAAAGCACCCCATTCCTAACACACAAGACACTAAGCACGTTTTGAACTAAAAGAAAAACTTGATAAAATGTTCTTGTGCAGCATCTGGAAAATTAAGCCCCAGCCTCTGAGGCTTTAAGTCTCTACTTTAAAAAGCATTAATGTCTTAAGTTGACATGAAATGGATTTTATCCTGCTCTGAGAATAAAGTACATATTTAAAACAGACTAGACCACAATTTCTGAGACACAAGGTGCTGTGCTCCCTTCAGGCTCTGAAATAGTGGAGATTAAATTACCATCTAAGGGCTGACACAGAAGAAGTATCAATATCAAATGTGTTGAAGCCTTAGGCACACAGCATAATTTCTAGCACCACCTGCACCTTGAGAAGTACAAATGCATGGGTCTGAATAAAGTACCAGTGTCTTGAGGCTTGATACTGGCCTCTTGCCACTTCCTTGTGACTTCCTTAGTTTGATTTTAAAGAAAACTAGCTTTTATCCTGTCTCAAAGCTCTTCCTAATATAGTTTTGAATGTATATCTAACTAAGAACATGGTTTGTGTCTGAATTTGTCAAACACATACTGTAGGTCTCCAGAACACTGTCTCTTTCACTTGGCCACACAGTTACAAGCACAAAATAAGCTACTGTGAGAACATTTCCAAAATTAAGCAGGTTATCGTCCTTTGAAAGCATACACAAGGGTTTGGCATTGGCCCAGGACTGTAGGAGTTTCTGTTTTTGTGATTCTGTTCTTACTTGGAAACAATAGTAGTATTCATGCCTAGGCAGTTCATGAGGTTACAACTTCTGAGGCTGCGCTTCTCTATACGCAGCAATCTCTATAAAAGATGCGGCATACTTCAGTGTTACCACAGTGATTTCCCTTCTGCTGGCTCCTGTGGAGTAATTAAAAAATGTACGTGTTTTAAAGTGAAACATTGCCTGTACATATGAATCTACTCAATCCTGCATCCAGACATGTGGATCTGTGGGCCAAGACTTGGTAGACTGGAATATGTGTATTTTGTGACTGTGAGCATTATTCTTTTGTTTCTGTCCTTTCAAATCTCTTTCTTCCTCCAGTCAACTCCTCTCTACCCAATGCTAATCTCCTGCACGCAGAAAATGAGTGCATTTATACAAAATCCTGTTTGTCAAACGTTGTTTTGTCCCTTTAGTTATTACACACAAGTACTCTTCAGCTGACAAGTTGTCAGCTGCATTGTTAGCAAGTTGTCAGGCCTCCCACATTACAGTGTACTTGCCCAGCCTCAGCGAGAAAGACTATGGCTTTTTCATAGACAAAAATAAGCAAAAAAAATACATTGTAAACCAATTTTTCCTGTTCAATAAATTGTTGAACAAAAGACAAGTCTGCAAAGTGATGTGTGTTTGTCTTCCGTAACATAGCACTGTGGCAGGCATTGCAGTGAGCTAGAAAAGGCAGGCATGCCAGAGCAGCTCCAAAAACAAAAAGAGCTGCTGACCAACAAAACTCTTGGGAAACACCAAAAAAGGGTGCACAATCTAAATGTCAGGAAAGAGAGACAAAGGTTACAATGATGCAATTGCCAAGGGAGAGTCATCTAGTAAAATGTATAAGGGCTATAGAATAGATATTTATATCTGAACTGGTCCGTCTTTATAAGCGAATGAAAAGAAGAACATGCCTTTAGGATGTGTTTTCGTATTAAATCCTAAAACAGACATTTAAAGTGGATTACATGCATCATCCCAAAGTATGTTTTTCTTTCTGTTGATTGCTAAGGAGGTGAGCTTGTTAAGGCACCAGGGAGGTTGTTCCAAGGTCTTGCATTTTTGTAACATCATTAGGAGGCAAATGTAACTAAAATCAGAGGACGAGGGAAAATTATAAATGAGACAATGGTTCTTCCAGATATACATGACTTTTAGTACATGGTTTATGTAGCAAAGGCAGAACCAGACTTATGGTCTGCTGCCATTTCTAGGAACCACAGAAAATACAAGAAATTCTATAGCAGGAAATTATGAGTAAACACAGCAGCTCTTCAGATACTTTCTTCTTTTTGTTTCTGTCCATTTTTCACTTTTGGTCCATCAGGGAGAGAATTTGATTAAAAACTGCAGAAAAACAAAATTAAATTCCTGCTTTTGGGGCAGGAGATAAGAACAAGAGTTAGGTTTTTTGGTTTATTTTTAAAGCCCTGGAGTGTCTTTAAAGGAGTGGGTTCTTTTAGAAGCTAATCAGGAAAGGGTCATTGTTTTACTGGTGCAATTACATATAATGAGCTATGGCAATAACGTATTCCTAGGAGAACACTATCTGTAGGTGTCCTTTGGCAGGCCTCAGTTCATAAAACACCAGCCCAGGAGGCCTAGGCTGGGTAGCCACATGCACTGGTCTCAAAAAACCTTTTCTGAGCAGCAAGCACCTTCTCTTGGGTTGGGCTAATCCTCCCTGCAGTAAGGGCACTATCCCCACTGCCACATTTGAACATGATCCAGGTACTCACCTGCCACGGCAGCTGCATTTCACATTGGCAGCCGCTCGGCCATCTCATCCTCATTCTCATTCTGTATATTCAGCAGGTAAAATAAAATGCAGGAGGTGACTGCAGTTGGGGCAGTCAGAGGGAGGAGAGGGCATAGGGATGAATAGCTCATTGGGAGAGTGGTCCTGCAGAAGAGCACATCAGTGCATTTCACACATCAGGATTTTAGAAAGCTGAGCAGTCAACAGGCAGGTTCAGGCCCATAGAAACTTTTGACATACTTACAAAGTATGGCATGGGGCTAGATTTCACAAACAAGTAGTCAAGGCAATCAAAATTATATGGCTGCTCCCACCAAGAGCTGTGTTTTCCAGAGGATGATCTATCATGCAGCATAACAGTGGTATTTTATTGCCAAAGGGGCTTCAGTGAGTGGAATCCTCAGTGAGGTTTCAGATTGGTTTCTGGGAAACAAAATTTCCAGTGGACAGGATATTTGACAGCATTACCCTCAAAAGTTGTGGGAATTGTCTTTGAGTCTGAAGGTATGTAAGAGTTCATGGATTGAATATGGATCTCTCCAGTCCATGGAGCCAAGGACTCAGAGGAGCGATGCACAGCACTGCTGCAGAGCTAGAACATTTCTATGGTGAACATCTGTTATTCCCACAGAAGTGTATTCAGAAGGCAAAGTCCATCCCTGAGGTTCCTTGGGTAGATACAGTCATCCTAAGTGCTGGAGACCCCACACCTCAATGGAAGGCTCTTGTGAAGTGAGGGAAGCAACATAGCCAACGATCTCTTCTCCCTCTGACATTCCCCATCACCTCCTGCACCCAGCCACTGTGGAGCCCACAAGACCATGTTTCCCCCATCTGTGCCCAAAAGGGAGCTGCAAACAGCCATCTCTGTCCCTGAAGAGAACTTGTTGACTTGCAGCACAGGAGAAGCCAGGATTTGGGCAATTCTGCGTTCCCTGGGCAGCCTGTGAACTGGAAGAGATCCAGCCTGGGCAGAGCACACACAGTGTCTGACTCAGTGTCGCCCACATGCATCAGTGTGGTATCCAGTTCAAAGGACAACCAGGGCAGGTCATGTCCCTGCCATGTGGCCACATTCCTGGAGCAGGAGATGGTTCTTGGGCACTTCACACAGAATTTGATTAAGAGGTCTGTGCAAGTCAGCAGGTCATAGGCTGTGGCTTAGGCAATGAACCTCCAAGGCTGCTTCTGGTCACAGGAAGTTAATGAGGTAAAAATTCATATGAAGAGGAAGAACAAAGTACAGCATTGTCTGCAAGGATTTAACCACTCATGCGCTGAGTGCTGAGGATGCCTGGAATTTTTTCATCAACCAGAGTTTAGAAGTACTCTTGCACTTTTCCATATAGAGTTCTGTAACAAGAATTTATAGAATTATAGAAAGGCTTAGGCTGGAAGTGATCTTAAAGATTATTTCATTTCAGCCCCACTGCCATGAGCAGGGACACATAGAGCAGGTTGCTCACTACAGCAGGTTGCTCAAACCACCACTAACCCAGCTTTGGTTAATTAATTTGAGATTGACCCAGAGATGGGTCATCCATAGCTTTTCTGGCCAACCTGTTACAGTGTCTTACCACACTCACAGGAAAGGATTTCTTCCTAATATCCAATCTAAGCCCACCTTCTGTAGTTATGTCACATGTGATAAAGGTTTTTTCTCAATGACTTTAACTTAAGAGAATACTCCCCTTCAGTCACTTGCCACTCAGCCACTTGCCATTTTTTTAGTGTTGACTCTGAAAATTAAGGGTAGAAAACATTCCTGGCAGTTCAAAAGCCAATCCTTCTCATAGTGTGCCACTCTACACAGTGGGTTGTCTGCTGACTGCTGAGATTCAGCTCAACTACGTGTTAGTTTAAAAGAAATTGAACCTGAAGAGAACTGATTATCACTGACTAAACTCTGGGAGTTTTCAGGTTGTTATTTTTTGTTTTTTTTAAACAGTTGGTTAACAGAAAAAGAAAATATTTTCTTTTGACATTTCCCCCCACCAATTTTGCCTAACAGAGTCAATTTTTCTCTCTCAACTCTTTTTGAAAACAAAAGTAGTGACCATGCTTCATTCACTTTTTCTCTGAAACTAACAAAGAATCTCAAATTAATTAAATTATGATCAACATTAGTGGAAAAGATCAAGGATTTGCTAATCTCATCCTACGTACTTAGGTATGACAAGTCTTATCTCTATTCCATTGGAAACGTAGCAGCAGGGCACAAAGCAGAGCCCCAGGGAGTTAATTTGGTTTCCTGACCCTCAGATTTGCAGGGGTAGTTTTTTAAAGGGGTGACTTGAACATTGCACAGAACACACTCTCCCTGACACGGGCAGGTGAGGAAATGCCAAAAAGGGGCTGGCGGTGTTTTAGCACCACCGGGTGGACAAATAAGGGAAAAAAAATTTAATTTTTGAGACTGTATGCATGGGTGTCCTGGCAGGCAACAGTCCCACCTCGGAGCAGGAGCCCTGACCAATGTCTCAAACTCATCCATGCTGTTCTTCATATTGATTAGTATCTCAGGAAGTTCTCACACATCTCTTCACCAAATCAGGCATTTCTGTTACACTCCATGCGATCCCAGAGTCTGGAAAGTCTTCCCAGAAAACATTAGAGTTGCAAATACAAACATAGTATCTGTAATAAATATAACCACAATAAAAACCAATAACGATCTGTAATTTTTAATTCAGAGTTTCAGTTGCCTCAGAAATAGCTCAGATATTGCTCAGGCACTTCTCAGTGCTTTCTGCCAGTTTTGTTTCTCCCTTGAAGTCAGTGCCCTGATAGGTAAATGAGTGGGTTCCTTAAATCCCTGCTTAATGTAGTGTTTTAAAGTGTTTCTTACACCTTGACTGTTCTGAGGGCTTTTGGACAGTAATTGGTGTGGGTGGCTGGCCTTGGACAGCTTTTAATGCTGCTCACAGAAGATATATGTAGACATGTAGCAGCTGTAGCTGTGTAAGAACTGCTTTCCCCTGGCACCAGATAAGATAGTTTGTTGAATTAAGTAAAGTTGTTCTTACCCTCCCACCTATATTCTATGTGATTTACTGGCACACTTCTGCTAAAGCTTTGGCCAGCTCTGTGGCCTGCTATGGATCTGTTCTTTGGATTACAGGACAGCGCAGAGAGCCCTTTGTGCTACTCCACAAACACACATGCTGTCTCTTTATGGGGCACTTACCTTTGGCTGACATAAGCCGGGGAGAAATCAGGGCACTCTGGCAGCAGGACCAATGCACTGGCCCATGTTCCTCCTCACCAAGCCGGTGAAAAGCAGGCAGGGCTGGCTCCTTTCCAAGAGGGGATGTTCAAGTTGATGCAGGAGACTAGCAGTGGCAAAGCTCCCAAAATACCTCCGATAAAAGGGTAACACTTGGGTGACTGGCGAGTATCCTTTGGCATACCTAACCGAGCTGCTGTAGCGGAGAGATCTCTCCTGGCAGCAGCTCCAGGGCATACTACACACACCCTTTCTGCAAATTCCACATTTAACAGCACGTTTGCTGCTTGCTTATCACACACAGCCTGCTTAAAATAGAAGCATTTGAGCTGACGCCTCAGGTCCTCTAGCTTTGACTAAAGGAGGAAAAAAATCCCCTTCAGAGATTCAAAGTGTACAAATTGTAGTTCTTGCTAATCTGTGTCATGTACTTCTCCTTTGACCCGCTCACACAGCTCTGAGGGACTAGTGAACTGCTCAGTCAGGTCTGGCAGTAGATTTCTCAGCTCTTTATAAGACATCAAGACTGCTAGTCATGTGCCTAAAGAAAGTGAGAAGGACTCTAACTAGTATTTTGCATGTTAAGGTAGTTTGGTGGAAGAAAATCCATCTCCTACCTACCTGCCACTGTACCATACCAGACATGGCATTTATGAGCCTCAGCACTCTATAATCCTTGGCTGCTTGATGGTTGAAGCATCTATAGGAAGGTTGGCAATATAGGAAGCATCTATAGGAAGTGGCATTATTGCTAGTTATAACCCAGACATGTTGGTGGTACTCATTTAACCCTGTGGAGTAAGGAGGGAATTCACAGCAGGTCCTCTGCATCCTGGGGACATGAGCTGTGCAGCAGGCTACCAGGCTAGGGGGTCACCCTCCCAGCTGATGGCACACAAATGCAGCCACAAGAGCACAACTCCTCTCTTGCTCCTGGGCACTGCACAGCTCACGGGGCTGGAGTCCTGAACACACTGGGACACTGAAATAACTCAAAATCAGCAGGGGTGGACAATCAGTACGCTAGATCCTGTGCAGTATCCCCTATCACAACAACCTCAACCACTCCCTCTCTTCTAATAAGTTGCAAAGACAGCTGGGCTGAAGGGAAGCCTCTGAGCTATGGACTGAAGTAAAGCAAGGCAATGAAATCCCTGAAAGGCAGTATTTTAACAAATGTGTGTCCCTACAACTTCTTGCTGGTTCATTCCAAGAAGCTTCCCAACTCTTGCTCTACCTGTTGGCATTTTAGATCATCTGGATCATTTGAACCCTCCTAAATGTTCCACAGGGAAGGTGAGTGCCGAACACAGGGTCCAGCCCCCATTTGGAATAGGAAGATCCTTAAACATCTGGCTCTCAACATCTAGGAGATCTATTACAGAGCTTGTTTAGAAGGCACATTTGATCTTGGTTCTGGCTGGACCAGAGGGCCTGTATTTTTCTCTCCTCACTGTGCAATGCCCAGCTGTTTGTGCACCAGCTTTCTGTGTAAACAGCTGCTGCTGCCAGGTTCACTCAGCAGTTTCACAGGCCAACATCTGTGACCTTGCAGTTCCCAGGTCTCCCTTGGAGCAAGGCTGATTAAAGGAGAGATTGTGCTATCTCACAGCTGTGCGGGTACCTCACAGAAATAGGAAAAGCTACAAATGGACCACAAATGCATTTGAATACAATGAAGTTATTGTTCCAGCTCAACCAGCTGTGGCAATGACTTAAGGAAAGCAAAGAGTTTGTTTTCATACAAGGAGTACAAGGGCTTTAAAAAGCACAGATAGAGTATATGACTCAGGTCTGTCTTACTCCTTCTGCCATGTGGCTGGCTCAAACCCTCAGATTCTCTCCCCTACTGCAGTTCTGTTCAGAGTTGTAGCGTTGTGTTTTATTTCCCAGCTGAACTTGCATGGAAATGCAGCCTAGATACCTGAACCTGTCTGACTTAACAGCACTCACCATTTCCCTCCCTCTTCCCTGCTTGGGGACCAGCCAGGCTTCTCACCCTGTCCGCCACCCCAACCGTCTGATCCTTCCCTGGAGGCACCAATAAGCAATTACCGTTCTCATTCTGAGCTTGTTTCTCACAAACACCATTCCATAATTGAGTAACAGAAAACAAACATGGAAAGGAAACAGGACAAGACCCAGCCAGCAGGTCCCCACACCCCACATGCATCACACCTTGCCATGCCACACCCCGCCACATCCCTCTAATCCGTGGTGCCACCTACCATGCACCTTTTCCCGAAGACAGGGAAGGAAGAAACCAGAAAGGAAAAGCATGTAAATAGAGGTTGTAGTCATAGAACCTGTAAATAAAGAAAACTCTGGATTCCCTGCAGTTCTGATTTTCTGTCTTGGTCTCCTTTCTGTCAACATCTGCAAACATCTTCAGAGCAGGATTCAGCAGCTGTGCAAAGGGAGTCGCCTCCTCAATGCAGTGTGCTGCCTTTGCTCCAGGCGAGTGGGAAAAGACGTTTTCACTCACAGAAAACCCACTAATCACTTGCATTGATCAGTGTAGACTGTAGACTAGTTTAACAGCAAGTAATGTAGAGGAACGTGCTATTGAAATGTAACGGGCTGTTTTTGAATCCAACATTCTTGTTCCACAATTGCAGCTGGTGGAACAGTTCTCATCGCAAGGGAGATTTGTATGACGGCGATTAAACTGCTGGTGTTACCCGGCAGCTGGATAACTCCGCATCACAGGGATTCATCACCATTAAGCAGGCGCCAACGATTTAGGTAACTCTCGAGTTACACCCACAGTCAACCTGAGAGCATTACAGATGCAAAACCTGGGGGCTCATATCTGGGGGCTCAGTGTGAGAAGTACCTAGAGCTACCATAAAATAATGCCTGGGTATTGCTTTCTCGTGAAGATTATTGTCTAATTGAGTAAACACCAGTCCAGGGAAGCCCCATGGCCTGTGTTGTGCTAGGTATCAGTTTAGGTAACAACGAACTTGTCTCCTGGATTTACAGCTGTGACATGGCTGAATCCTTTCTGCAACTGACTAGGCAGACTTTTAACCCTCTGTGAATCCAAATTTCAGCTGGCTAAGCAAATGGTCCTGTAGTTTATCCCGTGTCATTGGTGAGTAACAAATCTCCTAAATATCCCAGTCGTATCTAGTTATTGTTAAGCTTATATCTGAAGGTGATATAAAGGAGATTCAAACAAGTGTCTGTACATGGGTGATATAAACGATCAAGTTTTTTAGTTGCCTTTATCTGAAGCTCATTCATGTGCAAAATTGTAAGTCAGTATTTCTTCCCTGCTTCCCACATGCAGATTTTTCTCAGCATCAGGAGTTTAAAAAATCATTAAAAATAGGCAGAGAGTGAAATTAAGCATCTATTAATACTTCTGATTTTGGGAAGAAACTAGATTTTACTAAAAGTGCCTCTTTAAAATGGAGCTACTTTGAGATGTCCGTGTCTTCCTCAATGATTTTTTTACCTTCTTCCTTTAAATAATGGTTCATGATCTGGAAGCAGCTTTACATAAATTGCCCAATGAAAAGCAGTATCATAAATGTTAATGTAGTCAGGAGCACACAAATTTGTACATTTGCCTCCTTTTCTTTACCCGTTTTTAAAATTAACCCCAAATATTGTTGGCTATACAATAAAATTAACTCCAAATATTGTTGGCTATATGATAATCTCTTTTCAGAGATGAATATTAGAAGAATGAGGAGAAAAGAGCAAGAGATCTCAGATACAAATGTCACCCAAAGCTGATGTTGGAGAGCTGGTCGGAGAATACTGCTCCAGATGGCAGGAGCTGCAAAGGAGGAAGAGCACAGCTGTGAGAAGCAATGAAGAGGAGCTAACAATAGATGAAAGAGGATGAGAAACAGGCACTCCAAGGCACGGTCCAATTCTTCAGGTTATGTAAAATGATTTTTACCATTTATGCACTTCCCTCCTTTTCTGAGTGATGTACATTGCAGATAGAGTTGGTAGCAGTGCTTGCAATTAACCCCACAGTTCTTGTTACAAGCTCCTGCTTTCAGTTGCTCCGAAGTTTGTTAGATGTTACTCTTCCAGGCTGTAATGTCTTTGCCAAGGCTTGGCCTCGGGCTGAGTCTTTCCCCTTCCATTTTCTTTTGGGAGAAGAAAAGGGGAAAGCGTTTTCAGTAAAAATGGTTCTATGGTTCCCAGGGCAAGATTAGGCAACTGTTTATTTGAGCAAGAACTTCAAATTTGGCAAAACAGGGGGGTAGATCACCCCGATGCCAGAAGACATAGCCAAGTTATAAATGTGTTTTTAAAAAGTCTCAGCTCATGTAGTTTAGCAGAGACTTGTCAGCTTGGCAGATGAATTTTCAGAGGGTTGTGTCAGTGCAGGGCACAGTGTGTCCCCTGCCAATTTCCAGGCCATCACAGGACTGTCTCCAGCAGAGCCGGATGATGCCTGCCTCTAGTGCTGCCACAGGCCCTGAGCAGGGCAGGATCTACCCCTGGGTGCCCAGGCTGCCGTGCCTTGTGGGGCTCAAGGCTGGAGGTGGGTGTGAGCAGGGAAGTGGGGTGCAGGTGCCAAGGTAAAAAGGCACTTGAATAACAAACCATGAAGAATCAGACTGTGATGAAATAAGCTACTAATGACCCAATGTAGCAAAGAGCCCAGGACCTGAAGCAGGGTGACTGGCAAGACAAGAGGTGTGGGTAAGGAGGGGAGGGGAGGGGAGGCGAGAGGAGGTGAGGGGAGGCGAGGCAAGGCAAGAGAAGGCAAGGCAAGGCAAGGCAAGGGAATAAATCTTGGACATAAAATCTCAGAATAAAAAGGACAACTACTTTGTCCTTTCCAGAGCCCAGAGCAGATCTGAGGTCACCTCCAACAGAAACCTGGAAGTCAACTGGCATGTGTGATCTTTCCTGCTTGCAGGATCTTCTGCACTGGCTGAAAACCTGTAACTGCTCTTCCTTGATTAGGTCTAAAGCTTCATTTCTCCAGCAGAGAGATGGATTAGTACTTCTCATTGGAGCACCTTGGCTTGGGATCAGGGCAAACATCTCTGCTATCTGCTATGCAAGCTTTCCCCTAGTGCAGCAGGGAGATGAGGAGTGGGAGGTGGTGCAGAGCCAGACTTGCTGCTTGTGCTCCCCTTGCTTCATGGTGAGGAAAGAAGAGCAGCTGTCCCTAGGCTGGGCTGCACAGAGGTGACAAAAGACCCTAACACCAGGCCAGGCATTGCTTCCAGCCCTGGAGCACAGCCCAGTCCCAAAGAGCAGCTTGGGAGGAAGAATTGAAGAAAGGCTGGAAGCAATGGCCATTAACCATTTCCTTACTCCTGGGTCCTAAAGAACTCTTTCTTCCTCAGCCAAGTCAACAGTCAGTATTCTCTCACAACCCCACCAGCTTCTCATCCCAGTATTTTCAATCAAGATAAAGCTAAAACTGTCCCCATCATGCCAGCATGTCTTCATTCTGCACCTCAGCATCTTCCCAATACCACTGCCACCAGTGACCATTATCCCTCAGGCCTCAGCTCTAGTAACATCTGAATATCCCAGCACCCTCCTGATAACTCAAATCCAGTGACAGCCCTCTGGAACCCTTCTGTCTCTTGCATTAAACCATGTTCCTCCACACACTCACACTCCAACCATCCCACATCACCATTGACCCTCCCCCAACAACCCCCTCATCCCTGCCCAAGACTTCAAGATCTACTTCCCAGTGTTACCCTGAACATCTTCTCCAGCTGCCTCCTCCCCTTCATGCAGGGGGAGGTGGACACAGAGACCTCACCAGCAAAGCAGCACAACACTTGTCTGACTTTTCTAGACACAGCCCACTGTCCCCAGGGTTGGGGGTCCTGCCAGCTGACCTTGGACCCCTGGATTCAATCCAGTGGGTATCCATTTCCTTCACAGAGATGAACGGAGATAACTGGATACTTTTAGGGTACCACTGACCTACCTCACTTCAGATATTTACTTGGACTGCCCCAAAAGCATCATTACTCTCTAATCATTCCTTATAAGTGGAGGGAATTACCTCAGTTTAGATGTGTTCTTTGCTTATAACACTGTTGGGCACAGAAATGCTAGTGTGGTAGGAGTTATTGAAACGCAAAAATAAGGGAAAGTTCCAGGAATGACTTCCCTACCAATTCTAACCTTGTTCCTAGAACACACCATTCTCAGCAGGGTGGTTTTGAGAACATATTTAAGTGTTATCTTTTGTTAAGGTCATTGTGTTCCAGTTTGATCAGCTTGACCAGAAAAGTTGGTTGAAAGTTATAGTGGTTGGAGAATGGAGGAGATAAGAACATTATGCACTGGAGAACTCCAGGTTGGGCTCATGTCTGTAATTCTCTGGACAGTTTTCCCTGTTGAAAATGATGGTATTGGAATAGTAATGCCCCAAAAAGGGATGCAAGGACTTGGAGGTTTGGGAACAATTTCACACAAGGAGTACTTGAATGAGCTACAGTTTTTCTGCTCAAGAATAGGGAGAACTGAGGAGAAAAAGATGCAATATAAATAGGAATCAAGTGAACAGGAAATTACTCCTCACCGTTCATTGTGTTACAAAAAAAAATCAGACAACATAAAATGAAATTTGTAGAGAACAAGCTCAAGACAAGTAAGATGCAATGGCTGTTCTCAATTAATCAGACAAAGAGGTGCGTGGCTCCTTGCCACATGATGTAGTGAGTACTGAAATGCTCACCACCTGTCAGGAGAGTATTCAGGGCTCCTACACCACGCTCACAGTGTGCAGTGTGACAATCCTCCTGTACTCTGGCCCTCAAACAGGTGTGTGTGTGTGTGTGCCTCCCAGTGCTTCCAGCCTCTGCTCTTGGCCACAGCTGGCAAGGGGGTACCTGCCTCTGCAGAGCTTTGCCCTAGGTGTTTCTAGGAGAAAAAAATAGAATTTAAGCATGAACATTCAGAAATGCAAACACAGTGCACAAATATATAGATAAATATATCTAAGATTTTTTTTTCAGTTGATCTTAAATAGTTGTTTTCAAAGTTTTACAACAGAAAAACAGAAAAATTTTTTCTGTGTGTGTATTGAAACAAGAAAATCTGAGGTAACATTGTCTTTTGAAAATTAGTCTCAGCTCCAAGCTTCTTTTGCATACCATGGGCTGGTTGCTCATTCACTGAATATTTTCATTATGTGCTTCTGTAGGGAAGTTCATTTGTAGCCATATTTACTTGAAGACTATATTACAATGAATAAGCATAAATAATGTATGTGAGAAGGCGAGATAGAATTGCATGGCAGCCTTCAATTTGTCATTCCTTTGACTGCTAACTTGGCAATTTGTGTGGGACAAGTTATAAACCAAATAATCCCAAGGTAAGGCTTTCATTGCCTACATAGTGCTGAATGTATTTATTTTTTAATTCCATTCAGGTCCCAAGTGCTGTCAGAATGCCAGAGTTTCAGTCAAGATGATTTTTCATACTGCAAAATCTTCTTTGTTTAGTTTAAAATGGAGCTGTCAAATCTCCTGTGATGACTGGAGCAATGCTATTTTACAAAGATATCAAACACTATTGAAACTTTTCAAGGTCTCCTTAAAGTTTCCACACAAGATAAGGTTTTTGAGGTGCATTGAGCCACATTCAGTCCCAGCTTCTCTGGGGGCTGACAGAGAACCTTATCATCTCTTCAGGTTTTTCTCTCTTGCCAAAGATTTAGTTAATAAATCATTAAAAAATCAATTGACCTAGAAGGCTGATGCTTTTCTTTGTATCACTACAAATGACACATCCTTTTGTTGTTTCAACTTTGGTGGCGTGAAAGTTTTAACTATTAACAAAAAAAGCTAAAGTAACCACATTAAATTTGTAAGTATGCACTCTGAACAACATAAAAATAGCTTAGGATGCTAGAAGCATTCCAAACCAAACACAGCCTAAAAATAATGAAGTTAAATTTAACATAAATCAAATATATTGAAGATTCAGGAAATATTAAGCTGAAATAACCCCACTTTGCTCTGGACTCTAAAAAGTTATTTCAGGATCATAAACACTATTTAGGTTTATATCAAGCAAGGGTTTTTTTGAGGTTTCATCTATATATTTTCTTCTGTTTTAGATTCTGGCCTTTACAAATGTTTAGCATTGGGCATTCAAGAAGCAATTCAGCATTTAGAAATGGACAGTCCAAATTGACTTTTATGTCTAAAGCATTTTTCAGGAGGCAAAGGATTGAGGACAAAGGAAATTCTTCAGTTAAAGACATAACCATTTCAGAAGTTAAGCACTGCTCTGCATAAATGAATTTTGGTTGAATAATGGCATTTTTAAAGAAAACCAAGAGACACATACTGCCATTTACTTCACACGTGGTACAAACATCATTCAGTCACATAACTAATGTCATCTATGATGAGAATCTCTTCTGATATTCTAAACATCAGCAAGCCCATATTCAGGTTGTATATTTGGGGTCCATGCTTATAAATTAAGTTTTTTAAATGAGTGTGGTTCCTACCAACACTTCTCCATAAAACCTCAAAGCTTCTGAATTAGGAAACACTATGTAGGATGCATTTCCTTTTATTTTTTTTTTTTTGGTAAGCAGCTAGTGCAAAATCCATCCCTTTAAAAATTAGTTGTCAAGTATTTTCTTCTTTCCTGGGAGATAGTTTTTATTTATCTCAATTTTTAATAAAGCTGGGTTGAAGTTGCAATTCTGTTTGGGAGAAGGAAGGGAAAGACTTCAGATAGGATTGGCCGTATCAGTTTCAAATTCTTTTGGGTAGGAAGAAGTAGCAGAAATAGACCAGAAGAAAAATTGGGAAGGGCCATACTGAAAATTTTTAAAAATCAGTTATAATTTGTAGACTGCACATTTATTATGAAGGAGAAGAAGAGGTTAAGTCATAGCTTTTTGTGTCTGTCAGTGAAAAACTGAGATTCTTCCCACTGGTAACACAGCAAAATTCACCCCCAAGTTTGATGTTTATGAGCTCTCTCTCCCAGACAACCACAAACTAATCACATAAACGCCACAACATGCAGAAAGTCAGTCCCAGCTGGAGAGCAACAGCCCTCAGGCTGTTTCAACAGCATGAGTGCCACGAGGACCATCTCACCTGCTGGAGTTACTTGGTGGCCTCTCCAAGTTGGTCAAGCCAAATCTCTCAGCACACACTTCCTAAACCTATATGGCTAGCTTAAAAAATTCCCTTGCTCAGATATAGCACTGCCACAGAAGCCCAGCTTTTTGAGGGGATCCCTCTTGTTAGTGAATTTAATGGGCTAATCCCATCATCACAGGATTTTTCGTGGATGTGTGGTCTTTGGAGGACTTGCTCAAGGAATGACGCTGGTGCCTGAGCCACCAAATCACTGGAGACCCCAGTCTTTTATGTATAGTTCCCTGTGGTTTGGGGGGGATCTGTGCTGAGAGGAGAGGCTGCTGGAGTATCTGACACCCTGGCAGGAATACAGATGGTTCAAGCCAGATTGGCCATTGTAGCATTTGCATCACTTTTTGATTCCTCCCAGATCTTTTAAAGCAAAAGCGGAATTTGCCCTGTAAAGGGAAGGTTAAAAATTGTAGAAGTATTCATCAAGGAAAACTGGATTCAGTTGTTGTTAAAGGTCCTGCACACAGATCTGTGATTTACTGTAGTCTGGAAGCAACGTTTAGAGTTCCCTGTCATGGCTCTTAATTATGTTGTGCAGAGCTCCAAGCTTATTTAAAGCTGTAGCAGACAAGTATGATTTGTGTGTTTAGGATCAGGGTGATTCACTCAGACACATGAAAACCAATGGCCTGTACTGCCAGGGGGAGAGCCCAAGGACAGCTCAAGGTCTTCTGAGACTGGGCTCTGCTGGTATCAAATGTAGTTATTCCCTTGCTTTATTTAAAGCCAAAAAGAAGGAGCAATTTGAAGGCAGTAGGTTTAAAAGAATTACTATCATAAATCAGGGGAGAAAATCCAGCTAAAAGGAGAAATCTCTTTTAGGGGCTGCATCTCCTACTGCCCCATCAGCTGTGTTTCAGGTTTTTTTTTTTCCTCAGACAGAAAAATG
Source organism: Anthoscopus minutus (assembly GCA_013399455.1). Taxonomy (NCBI): domain Eukaryota; kingdom Metazoa; phylum Chordata; class Aves; order Passeriformes; family Paridae; genus Anthoscopus; species Anthoscopus minutus. The sequence continues at coordinate 99,676 of VWYI01011731.1, forward strand.
AGATAGGACCTAAACTAACAATCCCATTATTAACTTGCAATTTATGGCATAGCACAGCTGTCCGAAAGGATGTTGGATCACTGGCTCTGTTTGCTTTTACCTGTCAACATTCTGGAATTATGCACTTAATTCAATGTTTCTTAACTGTGGTCATGCTTTGATAATTGAACTACACCCTGAAAATGGGATATATTTTTGACACCTGGCTGTCACTCCCTCCACTAAAAAAACACAGCAAAGGTGACATCATTATTTTTTTGGTAAATGACGTAGAGACTCCACATACCTATTGAATGGATGAATCAAGCAATTCACCTTTCATCAAAAACACTTCAAGATAGCTTTAGAGGATTAGTAAACTTCATGGGAAATAACAGATGAATGACAAATGTGTTCCCATTTAAGTCAATTGCACTGGCTATGACTGCATCATTACTGGCACCTTTGCAACCACTGTTGTCACTCCTGACTGCAGGTTCCTGTTCTCTCCTGGCTGGACAGGATGGCATTAATAAGTTTGTATCAGACAGTGAATGCAGTTGAAGAACAACCCAGGAAAAATTTTCCAGGGTTCATTCTATCTGTGGTAACTCGTTTCTACACCTATGAATTGACTTGCTAGCATTTTGATCTTGCTTTTCATAGAACATTCTAAAACATCAGAGTTCATGAACCCTCTGGTACAAACAAGAGATACCAGGCTGGCCAGGGCAGGTTTTCTGGGGTCCCAGAGTTTCATGGCAGGTGTAAGCATTGCTAAGTCCAACAAGGTGACACTGTTGATGAGCTAGGCTCCCAAAGAAGGTACTTACACTTTCAGAAAATATCTGGGGAGTTCTTAACCCTATATATTTTTTGTGGATGCCTTTCAAGAATGACTTGTTAGCTTGCAACATGAAAGAAACCTTTAAATGGCTTGATAAAGCAAGTTGCTTTCATAGTGGTAAATTAACTATACCCATTTCACCCATTAATACAGACATGTGAGGGGAGGAGGTTTGCCAGGAGTCTGTGCTCTATTACAGTTTAGGGTTGGCTTGTGATCCTGTGTAACACCCTGGCCCATCCGCTCACAGTGACTACTTCACTAGTCAGAAGTATCAAATGACTGGTTTTGCTTTGCCTTTCCACTCAAAGCAAACTAGAAGTTGCTTGTATAAAATGGTTATATTATTAATATCTTATTTTCCACACCAGGGAATCAAGAGAACTACTGCATTTTGTAGATCAGGCATTCAGATTGCTGGCATCAGCTGCAGTTAATAACCTCAGAAGGACGGTGTGTTGTCTTTTGTGCAAGATAGACATGAACTGTGCTAAGGAGATCTCTGCTCACTGGACTCAAACACTACTTGAAGAGAACAAAGTGTTCCCAACCCTCTTTCCAAAAACAGAAAAGGGAGAGACAATACTCCTTAAGGCATTTGCCAAAATGATAAGGGAGATGAACAAAAAACACTCCCAGCAGTACTTTAAGCTCACCAGAATGCTGCTTTACCTATTCCAGTGCTGACGCTGCTGATCCCAAACTCTCAGAAGTCCCATCCCAGCTGTGTGGGGCAGCAAGAAATGGCAACATTATCTTGCCTGCATTTTGGAATAAAATCATTTGAGGGGGGAAAAATGTTAATGAACTTCTGAAGGAAGTGACAGAATCTTTGATGGTATCACCTAAATCAGCATGCCTGGGCCTGAAACCCCACCTCTCACATGTTGTTCGCTGTACATTTAGGTCACTGAAGTACATCTCCAGGGAGGGGCTGTCTCCTGAAAGCTTCAAGATACATTGCTTCCTGTCTCCCTAATCAGCTGTGCAACAGGGTAAATTTAGAAACAAAAGGCAGCACAGCAGTGCTGGCAAATTGGTTTAGTGCACATTAAAACCTGTTCTGGAGAAGTCAGAACAGGTTGTGCATGTCTTCAACTCAGGCTCTGAGCAAAATGATAAATGACTTGCATACATTTAGCATCTTTCATCCTGAGAGAGCCTGCAATATTTTACATAATAGGAGTTATCACCTACCCACCCATGAGCAGGCACCTGTGGAAGGCAGGGCAGGCTGCATGGGCCAGATGGGGCACAAGTGTGGTAAAGAGGCAAGTGAAGATGATCTTCCCTATTCAAACACACAGGAGGAACTTAGGTGGGCACATGAAATAGCCAGGTTGGAATTTAGCCAGGAAAACAGTATATTAAACAGTCTTTGCTTGGCAATAAGTACAGTGAATTATTTAATGACCCTGAGCCAAACACACAGCATTTAATCTTAACTTGCTGAAATTGCTCCCAAACATGTTTATATTCCACAAAATTCTCTTTCAAGTCTTCTGAAGCTTATTTATTCAAGGGCAGAAGTGCGAAGAGCAGAAAGTCAGCTACAAGGAAAACCTTCCTCAGCAGGGAAAGAAAGAAAAAAATATGCTGTAAAGTTTTGAGGTGAAGGGGGTGGGAAATATGCCACTCCCTTAAGGGAAATACATACCAGTAAACAAATGATGTGTAAGTCTGCAGGCCATCATTTTTACCGCACTGCTCTACACCCGAGAACGTGCAAAAAAGACTGTTCCATTAGAAAAGACCACACACTTCTTTGGCTGGATTTTTTCCCCTCTTACCCAGTTTGATGCTTTTGTTTTTGCCAAGACTGGTATCTGGGCTTAGCTTCAAGCTCATCAGTACTTCTCCCCTAGAGTTCCAGCCAAAAATCCAACTTTTCCACAAAGGCTGGATGATTTTCAGGATGATTTTACTTCTCTGCAGGAGGCTTTTCTCCTATTAAGTGAGAGCTGTGCTCAATCTATTGTATCCTGGCCACACTCGAACTCGACTTGCTGGGTGAATTCACAGACAAATTGCAGACATGCAGTACATTTAGTTAGAAGACAGATAGCAATAAAGTGCCCCTTGTCACAGTGGAAATATTTTGTCCAGTTTATTAAAGCAGTTGACCTTATGTAAAGCATGCAAATATTTTCAGTAGAAGAAAAGAGGAATTACCAAAAGACACCTTAAACAGAGAAATAAAGCTGGAGAAATGGAACTAGCAAGTGAGTTTGTTTGGATTTAATTTTTTGCATTTTTACACCATCAGTATGATTATCCATTGTAAGGAATTACCAGACAAATTTGCAGGGTCAGAACTGCACCTTTGTGAGGTGTTTTCCTTAGCTAACAACAAATTGCAGGAGCAACAGGGGTTACAAGCTGATATAAGGAAGGGGCCCATTGATCTGAAACTCTAGGAACCTGCACTTTCTGACCTAGTATTTGAGCTCTAGCAGTGGCCCCAGTTCTTTGACTTGTGCTCAGGAGTGGGCCCATTTCTGGGTCCCATTTCTGAGATATGCTCATCAAACTTGCTCTTTGAATGCTGCCACGATAGAGCTACTTACAGTCTCCTCTACAACCAAACAGCCAGAAGAGTAAAAGGTTTTCATAACCTAAAGTTTACTCCAATGTAACTTCTCACCCTTAACTCCATGGATAATAGATCCATAGTAGCACTTGCCTTATACTTGAAGATCATCTATCCCCATTTAGTCAGCTTTTCTGTAGATAAACAGCCCAGCTACTTTAATCTTCCTCTCACATTTTCCTCATCATCACTGCTTGCCTCTGGATCATGTTCAGTGCCTGTCTTTCATCAAATGCTGTACCCAAAAGTCTGACCAGCACTCCAGCTGCTCACTGATATGAACCAGAGCAGGATTCCTTTGTGCCTATTCTTTTTGCGTTTGTGCATCCCATGAGAGCATATACATTTATTTGTCAGTTAAATAACAGATAAGTCAATTTTGTGTTGATCTCCTGAGCCACAAAAGCAGTTTTATCTACTGAGCTAGTAGGTCCTGATTTACGATTTGCGTAGCTGACTACTTAGTACATATGTGCCTAGCTGTCTCAATTGGTTTGTCTCCATTTTTTCTCCAAACACTTCATTGTCTGATCTCACCTTATGGCACACTCAAAGCCCCTCCAAATTTTGTGTGTGGATTTCTACATACAGTTTACAAATATGTGCAAAATATTAGTTCATATAAATGCATAAAATGTAAACATCCCATCTGAGATCTGAGTATTTGGATAACATAGAAAGTATATAGCCCATTTTTATAGACGAATCAATGAGAAAAAAAACAACAAAAGAAAAGCTTAAGATAGTAGACACTGGAGTCAGTTCTAGAAGCAGTCAGAGTAATGTCTGACTATTATGGGATATAAAAATCTCCTCTTTTGTTTCAGTAGCAGGCTAGGTCCAGTGCAAGCACAGCATGGAGTCCAAAGGGCTGATTCAATATCTAAGGTGACACAATCATAGAATCATTATAGCTGGAAAACACATCCAAGATCACTGAGTCTAACCTTTGAGCAAGCAGCCCCTTGTCAGCAAGACCATGGCACTGAGTGCCATGTCCAGTGGTTTCAGAACACCTCCATGGACAGCATCTCCACCGCTTCCCTGGGGTCCTGCAGGGGCACTCCATCCCCTCATCCACAGCATCAACAACGCTATTACACAGTTCTGGCCCCAGTACTGAGCCCTGGGGAGTCCCACTTGTGACTGGCCCCAGCTGGACAATGTAACTCCAGTCACCAACCCTCTCTGGGCTTGGCCATCCAGTCAGTTCTTCAGCACACAACAAGCAGTGCACCTGTCCAAGCCAGGAGCAACCAGCTTCTCCAGAATGCTGTGGGAAGTGGTTCAAAGGCTTTACTGAAGTCCAGGCACACAACATCCACAGCCGTTCCCTCATCCACAGGCAGGTCACCTAGGCATAAAAGGAGATCAGGTTGATCAAGCAGGGCCTGCCTTTCTTAACCCCATTCTTCGCAGACTTTTGGCTTCAAAAGCATCCAGAGTCTGCTTCAAATGCCTGGACATCTACTTGTCATCTTATACTCCAGTGCTGCTGCTCTAACAAAGACATACCTAGCAACAAAGTCAGAGCACAGAAGTAGTTACACTCAAGTGCAGTGTAAAGTCCATGTCAATACATTTTAAAACAGTCTAGGCCCACCCATGGAGACACCTTAAATCTTTAAAACCAAAAGAAACTCCAGCAACTGTCATGGGATCTTGGGGATAGGGAAGTAATCCAAAAAACCATCTTAATCTCTATTTAAAGAGAACAGCTCAAGCCAGTAGCACAGTATGTGCTGTGTGTCAGTGGAACATGGCACTCCATTGTATTAGGCACCCATTAGGGGTTAATTCTTGCTATGAGTAAACTCTTTGCTCTGTAATACACCAGATCATGTCTCCATAGCCACACACACACCTCTCCTTGTGACTGTGCAGTGACAGGATGCACACACACTATGGTGCAAAGTATGGATGATGCACTAAATGTGAAGGTAAATGTCAGTCTAAGCAAATCTGACCTGCAGCCAACTTCCCTTCAGCTCCAGCTTAAAAGCAAAATATGCTCTCTCACAGGGGCCACAGACTGGCAACCCTACTTCTCTTACCACAGCTCTTTGGTTTTGTTTTTTTTGTGTTCAAGGTGCCTTTAAGTCCTCAAAAGCTGACTACTTTTCTGAGTAGGTTTCTTGAGAGGCAGCACAACGGAATAACATGTGTGTTCATATTCTCTTATTATTCATTCTGGTTTTCTGATTGAAATGATTATACATCACACCTAAAACCCTAAATATTTAAAAATAAGCAACAATCATGCAGACTTTGTAACTGTAATGACACTTTTACTATTTGTTTTTGTTCCCATAAATGTAATGCTCATGAGAAACTGAATTGTCTTTAGGCAGGAAATTAGTGTTTATATATAGAATATCTATATATAGACACACACATGAATGAAATGCATTCAACAATACTCTATGCATGTATATATGTATAATGATGCAAGATTCCCTCCCACCCTCCTTACATTCATGATCATTCAATATACTTTGACACTAGAGGGTCACTCTGGCTTCCCAGAAGTAGCTTAACGAGAAAGCTCAATCTAACAAATAACTAAAACCTTAAGGAGTTAGACACATACGTTTTCAGGGAAGGAAGAACCGGTGCACGTTAATCTGCCACTGGTAACTGTGTACTCTTTTCTATCATTTAGAAAGGAATGGAAGCTAACTGGTAAGCAGCACAGGAGGGTTAACTTGAGTCAGTTCACCCTTCCTACTGAGTGTTCACATACCAGGGAAAACCATTATATATTGGTATGCACGAATATATAACCTTCTTATTATGCATTTGTGAGTTTAAACTTGTAAAATCAGATGCATACCTTGTACTGCATTGCACATATGAATATGTGGTGATGTCACTGAGTAGAAGCCCTGGAATAGCCCAGCTTGAGAATGAATTAATAGGAAGCACTTAATGCTTAACCCTGAAAGCATTTTGCAGACATTAACATTTCAGTGCTCCCAGGGCACAAGTAAAACCACGCACACAGCTTTCCTGGGAAATGGTAAAATGCCTCGCTCAAAGGCTCAGCAGGAAGTCAGATGTGCCATTGCAAGGTGGGAACTGTCTTAACCCAGGGCAACAAAATTGTAGCTGACTACATTTTAAAAAACATCTTTACCCTGTTTCAGATGTCGCCAGTGCAATTAATTCAATAATGTGGTTATCTGTTAGATGTCAGCGACATAGAAAATGAAATGCAAGCGAATGTGAAGTGCCAAGACCACCAGATGTGTTCAAAGTGAGACATTTCCAAAAGGAGCTAAGAAAGAGTCCTCATGCTGCAGCAGAACATGTCTGCTTCCTTCCTATTTTCATAAACCTCACCCGGCTCCAGTACTTTCTTTTCAAGGTGATGATAAAGCAAAATCCACACACTGCAATAGCAAACTTCACCAGCAGAGATGACAGCTGTGAAGAATCTGGGCCTTACTGCAGTCATGGATTTTCATGTAAAACCAGCTTGTTTTCCAAACCATGGCTAGTATATGGACGAGAGGAACTTGGATGCTGACACTACTGTTTGGGTGATAGATTTTCTAGTATTCTTGCCACTAAGCTGCAAAAAGAAATTTCTATTTCTCAGTGATCTATTGGTGCTATCACATTCACATTAATTAAAAAAATCTATATCCATAGAAAGATGACCAAATTCCAAAAAGCTGTTCACAGGAACAAAGACCTTTAAAAGGAATGTTTAAAGTGAAAAACATTTGAAAAATAAAGGAAGGCAGTTTTACACACTGGTACATAGAAATCTAAACCCCACAGCTTTAAAGCAGTTGCTTGAATCATCTGCAGGCAGGGATGAAGGGGGTGGCAGATACAGGCTACATTGATAGGAGAGCTTTAATCAGTCCAGCAGCTGTCACCTTCTGTAGCACTGACACTTTTCTCAACCACAGCCTGAATCTCTCCTGTATGGCTGGTCAGGCTGCCCCACAGGCTTTGCTTTTGCCAGCAACTTCTTGGACTACACAGTCACTGATAACCACTTTCAGGCTGAACCCCACTGGCCTAACCAGAAGGTACCTCACAGTTACTGCCATTTACTGTGAGGTATCAGCACCTAAGTCACACCATTTCTTAGCACTGTAGGACTGGGATTTTGTCATGCATAAATATAAACCAAGTTACCTTGCTTTGACTTAGACTTTGACAGTCCAGGATTGCAGCTGAACCTCTCAGAGGTCTCTGGGTCACATTTCAACAGGAGATGGTGGGTATGAAAGGATTACATCACTTGGCAAAGTCTGAAAAGGGCCCCTTGTCAGTCAAGAGAGCTGAGACAATTGTATTTATATGCCTGACAATGAAACTGCAAAAGACTGAATTGCTTTGTCAGCTTAAAGAAAACCTATCATGGCTAACATCAGATTAAGAGCTGGGTACGAGTCCTCCAACAGACACAGTGGCACTCCCTGCTCCTGCTAGGACAGCTGGCTGCAGAAACCAAAGCAACGACACAGCCAAACTTTTCCAGTCTCAAACAAGAACAGGAATCCACCACCATTCAAAATAATCATGCTTGCCCATAACCATCCTGTACCAGAACTAAGGCAGCAACACATTTGGAGTCAAACTGTAATTCTGTGTTATATTACAGACTTCAAACACTGTGGTGGCAGTTGGATTTCAGAACGGAGGAACTCTCCTCTCCTCTGGGGACAAACAGCACCTAGTATTGCAGCCCAGTCTTTAGGTGTCAGGAAAGGAAAACTCAGATGATAAATACAATAAATAATTTAAAACACGCTAGAGCAGCTCAGAATTGACATATATGGGAGGAGGAGAAAGAGCATTTCAGGTGAGATTAGACATGCCATTTTTATGGAGCTCTAGTTTGTTGTTGCAAGACATTGGAAAAAAAGCCTCTCGGGCTGCTCCTGACCCCTCCCCTTAAAAAACAAAACAAAGCAACACAACTCCCTCTCCAGTCCCACTTCCTGACAGGAAAATCCCATAAAACTATGCCTCTCATGTTCTAAACCAAGAAAATTTAATATAAAATATTCTATAATCAGTGACCAACTGCATTCCCACACAGAGAAAATAAAACCAGTCTGCGACAGCCTAGATCTGTGGCATTCACTGTTACAACCTCTGCATTACAAAGTATGTATGGAAAAGTAAAAACCTTGAGTTTTCCATAGAATCCATTAGGCAGCTTTGTTAGATGTGTCAGTATTTATAGGTTTCTTACTCAACATGCTCCCTCAAAGCATCTCCTAGAGATGCTATATGATGATATGCTATAGAGATGCTGTTTTCTCCTAGAGAAAAACACACTGACTGTTTCAGTACTGGATATGGTAGCTGGTACAAAGCTCTACTCTCTTCTAAAGACAATTTCATTCACTGTTTCACATCAACCAAGATCTCTCATCCTGTACTGACATCTTCCTGTTTTGATGACACCTAAGTTTAGAGGGTGCAGATAACCCCTGTTAACAATGAGAAGCGGTGACAACAAAAGTCAAGGGGAACACCTTTGCTCTTCAGGAGGAACATATAAATTCTGGATGCTGATACTGTAAATAAAATCAGTGGCCCTGGTTTATCTCTGAATAAACCTCCAAAAGAGGAGGTGCTACACAGATCATAGCCTGATCTCAAATAATTATTCTGTTGATGATCCAAGATGAAAAATGCTTTCTTTGGCTGATAACTTGCACTTGCTTCCTTGGAAGCATATTATTTCTGGCTAACTGAAATGAATACTTTTTATTTTTAACTAAGTGTTGAAAATATTTCAAAGAGAATTGCCAAGTAAGCCTGTAATACCTGGACCAAATATCCTGTTTTGCAGTAATACAGTCTATTTAGGGCTGCCTCAGAAGGTCACTCATACTTTACTACTGCAATATGTCACCACCTTATAAATGAGAGTGATATCAGCAAACAAAATTGGTGCCTTATTCCCTGGCACTGGCCACCTACTCCCAGGTGGAAGGTGTGATGTTACATTTAAATTTAAAGGATCTAGGTGACTAAAGCTGGCAGTGAAGTCCTTAGTAGAAGACAAACTGATAAATCCATCAAGGGCTGTACCCTTTTCTAAGAAAACACATAAATGTGCTGAATTCCATGGGGCTGGGGCATTTGGTGCTGAATAGTAACAGCTCTGGAACTACTAAAATGCAAGCAGTGTATGACTTTGGCCTTTCCAAATTGCACTACATTTTAAAAAAAACCCATATTTCGGACTGTTATACAGAAGGTCAAAATTAATGAAACCTGTCAAGATACTTTAAACTAAAATCTTCAGGCACTTTCAAGGTATGTCATTACATATTTCACAATTCATAAGTCAAAACTTGGAAATGAAAATAGTGTGTCTTTATTGATAGACTGCCACAAATTAATGCATAAACTTAAGAGTTAGCCAAAATATATCTGCCATCCGAACATGGCAAGCATTTTCTGCAAAACGTGGATGCTTTCTTCTAGCAAATACCCAGATGTTCTCTTACCAGGTCTCACTATAGTGCCATTTGCAATTAAGTATTGTTTTACATAAACTGCATGATGCTCACCAGAGTCACTGTCTCTTCATTACTGCAAGCACACAGAGATGTACACTTTAATGTTAGCCATGATGGGCTAACTAAGTAAACACTGAAGCCAGTGAAATTCATTTGTCTCTCAGGTGAGTTTGCACACCGTATTTGCAGAACTGGAGTTTATGACTACAAAAGCAATGACAAGGGGGACAAGAACAGACACACTGCAGTAGGCATTCCAACAATTCAATGCATCTATCTTACTGAAGGAAATCATATCCTTACATATTGAATGTTAAAAACAAACAAAGGTGTTTAAGCACAAAGTATATATTTATACCAAATAAAACAACTGAAAAAGTATTACATAAAGAAAAATAATGTAACAGAATGTATTTAAGTACCTAGCTTACAGTCATGCTCATATCTAAAAATAACATTGTTAAGTAATATATATAATTTTGGACATAATTCTCTAACATACAACATGATTCTGTGATTCTAAATGTGGAGAGTACTTTTTCCATGATACAGAACACAAATTATTTTATACAGGCACACCTGCTAATTTGTATAAAAAACATGCTTGTAAGTGAAAAGGTCACTGTAGTACTAATTTACCATGTAGTGTTAATCACGTTGAAATTGCCTCTTCTCCTTTTGCATTGGTGAGCGCCAACACTGAATGGTACAATATTTGATCCATATTGTTCACTGACACTGCAACCTGCTCCCAAGCACTAGCCCTGCCCGGGTGTTAACAGTACAGTTCTGTACAGCCCCATCTGTCTGCATATAGTGTATTTAAAACTAACAGCTATTACAATTATTACAATGATTTCTGTTTCAATATATACATCAGTATAAAATACTACCCAAAACACTTTTGCATTTCAAACAATTTTAACCACTTCATCAAACAATGCATTTGCAGAATTAAAAAAAAATCCAAATTAATATTGATTGCCAAGAGTACAGCATCTCTATGGTATGTTTCCTAATGAGTGGGAGAACGGAAATGTCTTAATTAAAATAAGTATCACAAAACATAATTAATGTTAGAGCAGTTCAAGGATTCCCAGTTTGTCAGTATCTACCCTAAGCAGTGCTACCCAAATACAGTATAAGCCATTTAGTGTTTCTACAACATTCAAATATTAAAGCTGTGACAAACACACAAAAGCAAGGAAAGATAATTTGTTCTGTACTCATTTCTGTTGTAGCTAGGTACAGCATGTCAGGAGCTCACACTCAGTGCATCATAGCTGGTTGTGTGCGTGGACTGGGGAATGAGATGCAGGACAGCAGTGCTGCACAAAGGGACCTGGGGTCCTGGTTGATGGCAAGTTGAACACGAGCCAGCAGTGCCCTGGCAGCCAGGAGGGCCAGCCCTGTCCTGGGGGGCATCAGGCACAGCATGGCCAGGCAAGGGAGGGGATTGTCCCGCTCTGCTCTGAGCTGGGGCGGGCTCACCTCCAGTGCTGGGGGCAGTGCTGGGTGCCACAGGGTGAGGCAGACATTAAACTATTGGAGAGTGCCCAAAGGAGGGAAATGGAGGTGGTGAAGGGCCTTGAAGGGAAGCCACTCATGGCTGAAGTCACTTGGTCTGTTCAACCTGGAGGAGACTGAGGGGAAATCTCACTGCAGTCTGCACGCTCCTCATGAGGGGAAGAGGAGGGGCAGGCACTGATCTCTTCACTCTCAAGACCAGTTACAGGACCTGAGGGAATGGCCTGAAGCTGAGTAAGGGAAGGTTTAGGTATCAGGAATAGGGTATCAGGAAAAGGCTCTTCACCTAGAGGGTGCTTGGGCACTGGAACAGGCTTCCCAGGGAAGTGGTTGCAGCACCAGCCTGACAGAGTTCAAGAAGTGTTTGGACAATGCTCTCTGGCCCATGGTGTGACTCTTGGGGTGTCCTGTGCAAGCTATGAGATGGACTTGATGATCCTGATGGGTTCCTTCCAACTCAGCTTATTCTGTGACTCTCTATGTGCTACGATACCTGGATACAACTGTGGAAGACAACTGAAATAGAATCAACTCTAAATTTCCTTGCTGTTGTGGTTTTCTGTCAGATCATTCAAGTTATGAAAACTTAGTGTCTTTTTCTTTTCCTGAAGGGAAGGAGAAAGAGCAATTCATATGGAAATTACAAAAATGCTACCAAAATCCCTATCCTGGACACAATACACTGCTTTAGGAGCTACTGTGTCATTGCACAATATAAGTGGCCTATTAATCGCTGAATTATTGATGTAGCAGAAATATATATCATTGTGAATTTGTTTGAAAAATTGGTATTTTAAAATTTGCCTGTATCCCATAACAAGCCTTAACATTTTGTATTTTTCAAACACTAGTATGTTTATGTAAAGCAGTAAATGTACATTTATAGTGGCAAATTTCACATCTCTGCCTCTGCTGCTTCAGTTTTTAAAATGGGATTTGGTTAAGAGTCTTCAGTCTTTACATCATCCTAAACCAGAATTATTTCTGAAGCATAAAAGAAATCCAAATGGCAATAATACCATGGGGTTTTTGTTTGTTTTGCTGATTTGTTCCTAGCTTAAAAAAAATCATGTCTTTAAAAACAATGCAAAACAGTAAAACTCCAAAAAAATCTCTTCTCATGAGAAGTCCCTGCTAACTGGGAGTTTTTTTTCCAAAACTAAGTTTCACACACACAGTATATTTATAGTCATGTTATACACCCTTGAAAATAAAGGCTCAATGTTGAGAATGGTGACAGGCCCTTAATTATAGAGGTGTTAACTGGTGACACTATTTTTCATCAGAAAAAAATCCCAAAAGCCCCACAAAAATTCATAGCTTATATTGAAAGTTTGATTCATGCTCATTTTGTTCATTTAAAAATACTCTTTGGAAACTTGTGTCAAATCCTGCAGACAACTCAGTGATACATCTTTTCCTGTTAAAATAAAAATGATTCATATTCACCTCTACCCCATGCTAAGCTCTACTACTAATATACACTTCATTACCTGCTCATGTCACCATCTAACACATATCTTTACATTCTTCTACATATAGTCCAGGGCTTATTTTTCACCAAACAGAACTTGATAACTCTTATACTTAGAAATTTTTATTGAGAAGTTTTTTGATGTTCTAGCCTTTTCACTGCAATGCACAGTGATATAAATAGTTCAGAATTTTTGTCCGTGTTAACTTAAGAGAAACTTTTTATGTATTTTTTCCCCATTAAGGACTTTAAAATCTGAACTCAGTGATCAAAACTGAAAACCAGAAGAGAGATTAGATGTAATTTTAAAATAGTTCTGCTACTTTAAAATGCATTTAAAGTTTGTACACATGACAAAGACCTCTAACTTTTACATTGCTGTGATCAGATTCCAATTCAAAGTCTCACAGATATACATGAAAAATAAGCCACTGGTCATGAAATCTAATGATTACATTCAAAGCTAGCCTTTAAAAAAATTAAAAAGTTACAGGCAAAACATACTGGTTTATGTACTCACTAGCTTATCAGGCTACAATAGGCATGGTTTAAGTATAAAAAGAAGCAGACAATTCAGATTTAAATAAGACTGTGTGAAATCAGAAACAACCCCTTAGATTTCACTATTTAAAAAAACCCCAGAACACCTATAATTACTTCCCATCCTACAGCTACAGTTAAACTGACTAACAAAAATAATCAAAGCGTTTTTGACAAATGGAAGTTAGCCTAGAGTATGTGGCAACAATCAAAGCTCATATATGTTTCTATGTAAAATGACTCATGATTTACTATAACATAAAATACGAACAAGAGCACTTTGTGGCTAATGCAAGAGCTACTAGTAGGAACACTTAATGCCAAACAGTCTTCAGCCCTCCTTTACGTCGTATCTCCAAATCAGTATTGACTTCTTTTGACCAGATACATCATTTTTGGCTTGTCACCCCAGTATGTCATGTTTTACCACTTGCCACAGGCAGCAGGAGACAACTAGCTGAGCAAACTAAAAGCAGTGACATGCAGAAATTAACTCTCAAATCTGAGTACTTAGATAAAATGATATGCAAGCGCACACTAGTACAAAAGGAATGGCATTTGTCATCCAAAATAGGCTCATCATCCCTCCCCACCCCCCTTGAACAGTAGTTGCAACAGCAATAGAAAAAGATCAAGAAGATGTCTGTTCTTCAGAGTCAACTGTGGAAAAAAGTCAGCAATATATAACAGCAGCGATGGACAAGGAAGAGCAAACCCAAAGAATCTTGTTGAGTATTTGTTCATTTACTTTTTCTGAACACAAGCCAAAGTGCACCACACTGGCTTGTTCAGAACTTCAGATGTCCTAATCTCCTTAGATCCTTCACAGATTTAGAATTCAGTCTCCCTGAGGCCCCTATAACCAAGTAAGAAAACTCTCTTTATCTAGCTTGGTGGCTGCCAAGACAGATTCCATGTCATTAAGGATGTCAGAGCTCAAAGCCTCTTGCAGACTTGGCATCAGTTCTTCTCCTTCTATATTCATTCCATCTCCTTCCAGTGTCCCAAGGTCCACATTTGTCCCTGGAATGGCTTCAAGGTAGTCTGGGAAACGGTTCTGATGGGATGGTATGTTACTTTGGCCGATACTGTCACCTAGTTATAACACAAAGATGGATATTAAGTATACTGGAAGTACCAAACCTACAATTTATCAGGACAACTGGTTAAACGTTAATCATGTACCTCCTGCATAATACAAACAGTATGACTCCTAGAAATCAATTACAAACCCCAGAGATAACTTGACTGCATGCAGATTTAAAAAGAATACACCTTTGTTTCCAACTTTCACCTACTGACTCAAATCTTACAGATCTTTGATGTCATTCAGCAAAATTTTGTTTTTACACTTGAAGGAAAAAGACAATACTGAGTCAAATATAGTTTTGGAGTAGTATTAACGATGGATGAGGTACTATTCTTAGCTCTGAACAACATTACTTCAAAAAAAATCTCAACAAACTCAAATTCCTTATAAAAACAGGAGTGATATTACTTACGAGCAATTTCCCCATCCTCCCAAAACAGCTGACTACAAATATATTTTCTCACAAGTCTAACCATAATGTTTCTATCAGAGAAATGGGGGAAATAGGAAAAGACAGAAAAACAATGCAAAAAGTGTCACAGCTTTTCAGAGTTGCTTGTTTTCATTGCAAATGGATACAACTGTATTTGGAAAACATGCATTAAAAATGTACACAAAACCGGACCTGTATCCATCTCATCAACACTGTTCAAGAAGTCATCTGGGGTTCTGGGTACACTGTAACTGCTCATGCTAAGTCCACTATCTGTGCTTTCATCTCTGGAGTGATATGTTCCACTGTAACAGAAGAAAAGGAGTTAAAAAAATGAGGGTAGAGCACTCAAGAAACCAAAATTGATGCTTGGTTTTGAACTAATTTATGGGCTTTGAAAACATTGCTACCATGAGAAATTCCCTATTCTAATAAAAAACGGAAGCATTTGTTTTACCTGGGTTTTATTTTATGCAGAACTTTACCAATTAAAACCATATTACTTAGAATCAATTTAACTTGATGAGATATACCTAACATACCTAAGCAGCGTTAAGAAACTGCCTACTTGCATTGTGCATAATTTTAATCTCTTCACACTCACCCACAGCTAAAATCTTTCAAAGTATATCAGATAATCCATAATGATTATAACAATAATAATTATGGTGCACCCTTTTATGCTTCCATAAGGATTAAAAAAAATTCTTCTAACTAATGTTCCCATGTTTAATCAACCACTGAAGTGTATTTTTAGGTCACTGCTGTTATAAATAGTTGGAACTCTTTAGTAATTCTTCAACTGATTCCCACTGCTGCATTACTACTTGTTCAGTCACACATGTCAAGGCAAGAGAGCACCCAAATATAAATCAAATACTGGTACAGAAGCCATCCTATAAACAAACCCTGCTCAGAGTGATCTTGCTGACAGAACAGTTAACCAAACTGATGGCATGGGGCCTTACTTGCCTTCACTTTCTTATTGCCATCTCCTGCCAGCGCAGCAAGCAAGACCAAGAGAGTGGAAAATGTGGGATGAGCAGGGGAAGTAGGCCAGCATATTGAGTTTATATAGCATGGTTTTGGTAGCAGGGGTCTACAGGAATCACTGTGTGACACAGCAGGAGGAGACTGCTTCCAGCTGTCTCCAAAGTGTTCCAGCTGCCCAAAGCTGAGCTTTGAGTGACAATGATGGTAGGTACCTCTGTCATAACATATTTAAGACAAGGGGAATAACACTGAACAGCAGATGGGGAGAGGACTGAGAACACGTGAGAGGAGCAGCCCTGCAGACACCAAGGTCAATGCAGAAGGAGGGCAGGAGGTGCTCCAGGCACCAGAGCAGAGATTCCCCTGCAGCCCCTGGTGCACAGCCCATGGTGAGGAAACCGTGCCCCTGCAGCCCCTGGAGATTTAAGGAGGATCAGATATCCACCTACACCCAGTGGAGGATCCATGCCAGATCAGGGAAATGCCAGAAGAAGGCTGTGAGCCCATGGGAAGTCCGTGCTAGAGCAGGCTGCCAGGCCCCATGAATAGAGGAGCCCATGCTGGAACAGCTTTACTGGCAGGAGCTGTGGCCTGCATAAGCAGCTGTAGAAGGCGACCATTACCTGCCTCCTCCCTGCATCTCCTAATATTTAGTCTTCACAAAATATTTTCAAAATCTGTATTTCATCAGGTCATGGTAGCATTTATTGAGAATCCTTACTGATCTTCCATCCTGTATCCTAAATGAACATCAATTTGATTTACTGTTCAAATTATCATTTGAAGACATACTGATCCTCCTCATGATGTACTTGTAAAGTATATAGCATATGCCTTTTTGTCATGTATGAAGAAACAAAAAAAATTATGAACAGCTATTCAACATTGGATACCAGTAGAATGCCTTCAGCCATGTATATAAATATCTAGAAAAGCATATATATTTGATTCCATGAGGATATCTTTGCCATACAAGAAAGGAACCTAACATTTCTTTATAGATAAATCATAAATATTTGGTTTTTTTAGATTGATTTAAAAATACAATCATCACACATTTGACAAAATCCTAGTCATTAAATGATTTAGTCTGTGAACAAAAATGCTGATTTATTTATGGGACAAAATACTAAAAAAAGAACTGAGACTATGCTGAACTAAATCACTCAAGTGGAGAAGACTTTTTGGCTATCACTCTCACATTTGGAATGTCCAGCGCTTCTCTTCAAATCACTCCTTAACACACATTTCCTCCTTCTTCAACAAGGATTTGTTCATTTAGTAGTCACACCACCCAAAATTACCACATGCACCTAAACAGCATTACCCAAAATAGAGTGGATTCTTCTTCAACTAATCATTGTTAAAATATGTGTATACAAAAGAAAAAATACCAATTTAGGAGTTAAACAGAGAACTACCACCACTACCAATATAAATCTAACCGACAAAAATATATAAACAAGTGTGGCAAATCAAAAGGGGAAATAGTCTAATGAAGTCTGCATTGATGAATATCCCATTCAAAAAAAAAAAATCAAATATACCATAATGACAGTAAGTACTGAAGATACCAGCCAGATTTGATTGTGCATTTTAAACCACTACTGAGCATTATCTCAAATTGCTCCAAAGTAGTGATTTTCTGATTTTTTTTGTTTCCTTTATATAGGCAGCAGAAAATATTAAACAACCTAAACTCTGAATATATAACTTTGGGGTCTAAATTTAGTACTGTCTCACCAGGAACTTTATATACACCCTATAAAGAAAGAAAGGGGCATTTCTCCAAATCTGAACTTTAATGTAAGGAGCATCAAACTTCAGGTCAAAATTATTGGACTGCTTTCTGAGACAGCAACGCATATTCTCAAATATTCTTTCTTAAAAATCCCTTTCCCACACCCATACAACAGAACTGAGTGTGGTGCCACATATATATCAGCCTAGAAGGAGACAAACGTTCAGATCAAAATCCAAATTAAGATAATCTGAACTCAAATCAATATTTTGCATGGGGTAATGGTTACATTTAAAAAAAAAACCCAACAAACGAGTTAAACATACTTGCAACTAGGCAAGCAGTATCTTTTTGCACTTGGCAGTAAATGTCAACCTACCATAGAACTACAAAATGTAAATTTGCACTTTCTAGCTTTTTCCCTTGTTTCTAGTTAATGGCAAAGATACATCACATTGTATTTTATGTGTGTAGACTCACAGTGGATAAACTGCATCAGTCCACTGCCATAGCCATTTGAAATGGAGATGCATTTCCTCCAGGTCAGAAGACAGGTTTTGAAGATGTGAGGACCTGTATGATGTGTGATGGCAATGGCGCTCCAGAAATTCAAGCTCGAGTGTTACTATACCACATCAATACCATCATCTATCTACCCAGGCTTCCCATAGGAGAGCAAGTAAGGTTTAAACTGTCTTGTCTCTTTTATTTCTTAGGACAAAGCCAGCACAATTGAGGCTCACACAAGAACACCCTACAGGATGAATTCCACACATAGGATAATCTCTCCATAAAACATCAAGTTTTCTAATCATAATTGTCTGTGTAGGAGATAAATCTTCTCAAAGGGATTACTCAAAATACAGATAGCACTTATCTCAAGCTGCAGCAGTGTCTCTAAAGCTGCAATGCATGAAGCATTTGCAAGCTGAAATTTTGAATAGCATTTCTGACAAAATAAATGCTTCAAGTCAGAGGGATTTAGGAAAAAAAATTTATGAAAGACTAGTCTATACTGCAAGATTCTAAACCTTGAATAAAAATATCCATTTCAAAATAATACAGCATTTAAAATGAAACATGCCACTATTTGTAGACCTAACATTAGCAGAGTAAAAATACTGCTAAATACCTGAAGTGGAGGGGAGGGGTGAATTGAGAAACCTTAAAATGAACCTCAAGCTGTAATCCTAAATGTGCCTCACAGTTCATTTGATCTCACAGCAAGCTATTCACAAATTCTTTGAGTCAGTAATTTGAAATGACTGTTAGTCAACAGATTATGCAGAGGCAAACATGTTATGACTTTGAATAAAAACCTTCCTACAAGTCTGAACAGACTACTTCCTCCCACAGGAGACAGCTTTTAATCTTCAACTTTTACTAGACTTGCCATTTAAGGGAAGATTCATTTACAGTTGTGGCTCTTGGCACGGACAGATGTTCAAAATAAACTATTACATGTACCAAACAGAATTTTAAATCAAATTTCTTTCCTCTAGTAGCTACTCCTACAAACCTGTTAAGAAAGGGGTCAGAACTATTTGTAGTCATTGTTCTCAGCTCCTGAGACATTCCAGGAGATGACACGGGGTTTTGAGATCCACCGTCTTGTTCCATTGTTGGAAGCTGGCTACGGAGAGCCAATTCCTAGAACAGCAGGAGAGGGAGAAAGAGAGATCATGTTAGGCATTTGAACACACTTTTCGGATACATAAGCACATGATATTATAGATAACTGATACTTTTACTGCTTCCAGTTACAAGAGTTAAATGAAATTAAACTAAAGTTTCTGATGACAAAGCAAGAATCTGTACTGGCTTTTATGAAAATTCAAGTTCCAGCAGCCATGCCCAATATTGCAGAGACTGAACTGTAAATGTAATTATGGATATAAATATCTGTATGTTTACACAAATGTTTTCTAGTTCACTTCAGTATCTTTCAGCTATGTCTATACTTAAACCAAAACAAGAATTGTTAATACTATCTGACCCCTAATATAACCTCTTTAGTTCTGCTAAATAGGATTTTATTGCCATTTCTTTTCATTCTCTTATAGATCCTGGCTCCCTTTGTACCTTGTTCTAGTCAGCAAACTTGCAAGTCTTAGTCTTTCCCTAAAAGTTTCCATTCACTCCTCCTGTCTGAGGCATGCATGCAAAATTTCTGACTGATCAAATCAGTGATTAGCTCCCTAAGTGAATTTCAAAGCTCTTCAAATGCTGAGTAAATACATAGCAAGACCAAGACACTGCACTTCTGAAGTTACAAACCTAAATTGCATATAATTTTTTACACATCTGAATGTTCATCAGCTTGAATCAAACTACTCATTGTAATTACTATATTAGTGAAAGTAAGTGATAACATAAAATGCATTATATTAAAGGTGGATGGAAATAAACAACATTTTATGTAATTTCTAGTGACTCCTCTTCCCTTTTTAAACAAGTAATCCATGAGTTACACATGTGAAAATACAGTAATTTTCTTTGAGCAACTCTGTTCAAACATCATCAATGTCTCATTAAGACTGAGCTTTGTTAATGGAGAGACTGGTAAATCTATTGACTATCTTGTCACCATTACTGGTAATATGTGACTTCCAGGCTGTGCCTGGGAAGATAGTCTCAGGCAAAACAAATTCTGCCAGTCCTGACAATACTCAGTATTTCTCACTTGTAAAATGAGAAGTCTTACTCCATTTTCAGTGATAAGCTTAAGGACTACTATACCGTAATCTTTTAGAATCTAATCTTTCCCCAATTCTTCTTCAAAGTAATTTCTTTTTAAGAAATCCTAAGGTTATTTTATTTCCATAAGATTGTGTATTGAAGCTTCCCTACTGCCTAGTTTTCTTTTCTAATCTGCATATGCCTCACTCCCATTCCTGTGGATTACTATTTTATATATTCCTTTAAGTTTTATGTCTTGCACTAGAAAATTTTGTCACTACAGTTGATCGGATCCCTGCAGAAAGTGTACAAGCATACCACTGGTTTTTGGGTTCATCACACCCAATTACTACTTCAAGTAAGTCCAGCCCTCACTGTTCTAACAAACAGAAATACTCCATGTCCATTTTCAGATCACAGGATGTTAAGCATCTTTTACTAATTTCTAAAGGCTTATCCACATGATTTTTATTTGCTTATGTAAAAAAACAAGTCTACAGCCTATATAATGGTATCTTACTTCACAGCTAAGTTTGCAATCTTGTATCAGTCACAAGTTACCTGACATACAGGTAGACTCATCCATTTAAAAAAAAGAAAGAACAAAGTATTTTTCCCTGGAATGCTTCCCAGAGTGTGATCTGAAGGCGGCAGAATGTTTTGAAGTAGCCATCCTAGAGATGGTTCAAGAACTGCTCACCTACACGCTCTGTCCTTTTCCCCTTCCCTCTTGGTTTAATCTGTACACTATATCTTTATTTCCTTGGGCTGGAGTTCCTGATTTGGATGAAGAGGAGGAGCCAAAAGTGCCAGAAGACTACAGAAGCAGCTTAATCACACACCAGTGCCACAAAGAGCAGTAACAAAGCAAAACCTACATAGAGTCATTTCTGTATATGAATTAAAGTGACATTTCATCTCCTTTGTGTGGCCTTTCCAATAAGGACTGCCTCCTGATTCAATAGTTGTGAGGAAAATAAGAAATCCATACATATCCCCTTTTCAGGAGCTACTGGCTCCTTACTGGAAAGAAAAAAATCTCATAATTTTTCTTCTATTACCTTAAGAAAAAAAGTCTGTACAAAGGAACAAGCAATTTGGAAAAACAGGGAAGTTACCTTTGCATTTTTCTAAATCCTCAGAGGGTAGGAGAGGTTGAAGTTCCATCAATACATGAACTTAAACAGTATGGTAAAAATAAATGTAGCTCAAGACACTAGCCATCTAAACAAAAAAAAAAATCTCATTTCTCTAAAGGCCCACTAAAGAGATGTATTAAACCAGGAGAGAGAACTATATTTTGGGTACCCTTTGGCATGTACTACATGGAGAAACTAGTATTTTTACAATTAGTATTACTTTTATCTTTGTTTCAACAACATTGCTAAAAAAATGCAAAACTGCAACTATTTTAAACTATTTTTAAGTAGCATTACTGCTACTTTTTCAGGAGTCAGAAGCACTTTCCCCTCAAAAGAATGTTATTACTCATCTAAGTAATACATTTATGTCATTCTGGGAGTCTGAAAGAGAAAGGAATTACCAAAAAAGACAAACTATTGAGAAACAAATACAGAGCAATTTTTAATCATTCTGCAAGATAAGGAAAGTTTCCCAAAGGCCTAAAGAGTATGTTAAGACTATTTTTCCTAAAAGGTATATAAAAAGGAACAGCCTTTTCATCTCTTCTTCCTTATAAACCTGTTTTGCAATAAAAAGTTGTATGCTTTCTATACTTAAAAAAATGTATGGGAGTGTCGAAGTCTCTCCCACCTTCAAATAAAGCAATGTGCACTCTAGCCTTTCAATTAATTCTTTAAAATACATGCTTTATTAAAAGTATTTAAAGTCTGGAAGCAAAAATAAAACTATGAAAAAGTCCTGGTGTAGATTTCTATGAATCGATCTCATCCTATTTTTTAAGTATATTAAACTTGTTTTAAGTACCTCTGGGGGAAAAAAAAAGCTTAGCATTCCTATTGTTAGCACAAAAGCTGAATTTTGGTTATTACACAGAGACTAAAATGATTTGTCATCTCCTTAAATAATTTAAAAAATAAAGTCAGCACTGTGTAATTTATCTGGCTGACCTCATCCACATTTTTCTTTCATAATTCCATAAAGATTAAGTTTTACATGAAGTTACAGGTCACTCACACCATGTCCAAATTAAATTTATAAAACTACCCTTTTCAGAGCATTTTTATCTTCACTGGCTTTTGAGGAAAGGCAGATGACTTGTGAAACTCACACTATATGACTATGACTTGTGAAACTCTTACTATATTAAACCTATGATATGCTACTCAATTTGGCTTCATATATCCTGATAATTGGTTTTGCAAATTTACTTTAGAAGTACCAGTTGTAACATTTCTGCCCCCAACCATCCAACCATGTAGACTTTCAAATGACCCACAGGTTTTTCTGGGATGGGAGAGAAGTTGTAGGGGAAAGAAAAGACCACAACACTTATGGGCAGACTCATAGCACCGGTTGCTTCTTCAGATTAAGTGTTTGCAGTCTCGTGAGAGCCAGAAGGTTACAGCACTTACACAAAAGAAACAGGGAAGACACGTGGACATATGGAAGACAAATGAACTCAGCAATGAGGAGCTGGGCAATTTGTGAGGGCTAAGCAGGAAATGGACCAGTCACTGCTTCAATCACGACAACCAGCACAGCCACTGAATGCAGTTCTGATTTACTATACGGACTTTCAAACAAGGTATTTATCCATAAAGATCTACAGACATGAGCAAGCAATACAATTACTTTTTTCATCTGTAAAGCTTAGAAGCAAGCTAGAAACAAGCAGCAGATACAGAATGAGCAAGCATATACAGAGGAACTTGTCTCATAAATGTGTAGTATGCTGATCTTACTAGCAAATACTCTATTAGCAGCAGATAAATAAGAAATCTTCCATTCTTAGCACAATGAAATACTCTGCACAACATCCAAGAATAATGCCATCAGTACCTCAACATTATCTGCCTCTATTTCTTTCCACAGCACACTGTAAGGGAAGAAATCTGTTACTTAACATATGTTCAATTTTGTGACATATACAAACTTGATTGACATCTGCTCTACATTAGAAATTGCTGACAACCAGATGCTAACTGCAGGAAAATGGAAGGAGAGCTAGTGGGGACAGAGTGAAAGTCAACTCATCCAATCTCTACTAAGACAGATAGGCACCATTAGAGTTTCACAAGTAGCTGCTGGTGATGAGCACAAGTAACTGAACAGATGCTTGGTGTTTTAAAATTTCCTAGATGTATCAACAGTTCTTGCTGATACACAGTATGTCTGAAAGTTATAATTTTTGCTACAGGTACCTTTGACATTTTTAGAATTTTAGTAAAATACATCCTCATTCAAACAAGAAGAGTCTATTACAATGCTTGCTAAAAAAAATTAAGCTGAGAAATGACTTACTTTTTCCAGAAGGTGCTATGGCTTCCATACATAACACTTGGAGTGTTAGTGTCACCACAAGATACTACAGTATCATGGCAGAGAGATAAAAACCTGGCAGGGAAACTATGGTTACCCAGTACCAAAAACATCTGACCATAGAAATCAATGCAACCATGGTACCGTATCCAGGCTACACAGGGAAAAATGTCAAGAAGGATGAGGATGTTGGGCTAGATGACTTCCACGAGCTCCTTCTGACCTAGTGAGTGTGTGACATGAAAAGCTCAGAGAGCCAGTAAAAAGTTAAGGAACATTTCTCAGATGTTTTTAGTCCATCTATACAAGAGATTTCATTAGAGGCAAGCTTCAAGAATGCCGGTGTTACATATTTTCTTTACAAACAAAAGACCTCGGCAATCCCTTTCTAAAACACACTTAGCCTTCCCAAAATTAAGAACACTGAACATAGGAAGATTTAATTTTTAGTATTCCTTAAAAGAACATCTAAAATTTAGGAAGAGAAGCAATTACTTTGCCACAAAGCACACCTTATCATCAGGAAAGCAGATAATTCCTCTAAACTTCATTAATTTTATTCAAAAAGAAAGGAAGACCTGTCAGAAAGAAAAATTTGAACAAAGAAATTTTTATTCTTTCTATACATCTTTCAGATTCACTAGGTCAGCTATGATCTGATCAGATGTACAGATTGGGACTTCAGTAGCAGCATCATCAGAGATGACAGACTACATTTGCCTCTACAGTACAAGGCCTCAAGAAGCATTTAGAGAACCAGAACCCAGTTCTCTAAGAACTTTCTTCCACCTGTGGCTGCTCATCACACTACTGAGGTGACATGAAAACACAAAAAATACATTTAGATAGTGCAACACGAATAGTCTAGTATTATAGAACTTTAAAGGTGACATGATGGCCAATTCTTCTGCCCAACAGTTCACTCACACAGACCTTGACTCATTAGCAAGTGCAGACTAATAAAACTGATCCCAGGCAGGAGGTATAATAGGAAGCAAGTTTAAATATAAACAGATTACTGATTTTTGTATGAATCCTTTCATCAGTTCCCACTCCAAATAAAGCAGAGTGACCATTACATATGCATTACATATGCATATGTAAATATCAGTACAGTCTCTCTGAATTTTTGCAGTTTTTTAGGATTCAAAGCCTTAATTTCAAAAAGTTCCAAAAACCTCACAGAGTTAAGTAAGAAACTGATAACAAACTTCTCAATTTCTTGTATTTTTTTGAGTTTGCAGCAGGAAGAAATTGGTGAAGAGTGAACAATGGTATTACAGGGCTTCAGGCATAGAAGAAAACACAGAACACACTTATGGCATTCCGTAAGAAAAACAACCCCTATGAATGACCTAATTATTCCAGAAGATAAGGTGTTTTCAACTGGTGTGGAGTCCTCCTTTGTTTATTCTCTTGTATACCTGCAATTCTTGATGATTTTTTTTTTTCCTCCTCCAGAATAGGATCTAGTATTGATTGATAAGATCATTATGTGGCTAATGCTTTGTAAATGAATCAAATTACTACATCTCGATTAAAATGCTTCTGTTTAAGAGATGCTCTGGTATTGCCAAACAAGAAAGTATTTTTTCCAGGATGTCAGCACTAAGGTCTGAAGTTCCTATTTTTCAGCAAATTTTGTGGTACTCTTCAGAATGCAACAGTACACCAGTACTCATGGCTTCCAAAGAGAGGATACTTTCTTTTATTCTGTTTTTCTTGCCTATTGCATACAGAGGTTTTTCTTAAAAAACAAAGTACAGTGCAAGCCAATATAAATATTGTACTAAGAACCAGAAGATTAAAACACTCTAAGCAATAGTAAACATGAAGTTCTCTGAATATATCCATAAATCCACCCTTCCAGAAATTCATTCTATGTTCAACTTCTTTAGAGACTAAGAGAAGACCACATTGAACTGTTTATTTTGCTTCACATTTTGAACAATTTTATTTTGGTCTGAGCTTAAAAGCTTTTCATAACTGTTGTTTCCTATAAAGAAAATTTATCTGTGGAAGAGCTAGTAAAATGTCAAATTGGAAAAATTATATCTGCATTGCAATTATTTTGTTAGTCTAATCTATTAAGTAATTCTGTTATACTATGCATGTTTGAAAATCATAACTATTTCAAGTGACTTTTCATTAACTGATAACAGATATCCTTCTCTAAGATCATACCTGCTTAAACAAACTGATAAGAACATTCATATGAACAGTACTTAAAAGTCACCAACTACTACCTTAGATAGTTTGCTTTAAATAAACATCTTGATGACATCAGGACTGGAACAGCAGTATCCTCAAGAATGCTGAACAAGAAGGTTGTTTTCAATGTAAAAAAATGTGCAATGAATTCTTCGTTTGCTCTTAAATATTGATATAAAGTTGTGGTAATGCAGCACTCCTAAAAACAGTGTTAGGGCTGTGACCAGAAAAGTGATTCAAAAATGCATGGCATGCTTGGCAGAGCTCATTTTTTCCTTTTTTAAAAATGTTTTTATGTAGCAAAAAGTTCCCTGCTAGCCTAATTTAATGCTTTCATTTTTCTAATTATGCTGAAACATCAGTTAAGAGCCTACCTGATGTTTTGGAGAATTTGCTGTGCTGGGATTGATATTCCGCAATGCCTAAGAGTAAAAATAAGATGGATAAAAATTACTTTAGCTGCATGGTTTACCTATGCAGGCTGTCTTATAAATACCATCTTGTAGTATCAAGCCCCCAAGACAGGCCAGATGAGACAGGATAAGGGAGTTAAGAAACTGTGAAAATCATGACACAGTGAAACAAAACTCACAGATTTACCAAGGATGCGTATTTGACAGATTAGCTTAACAGCTACGGAGAACAACATGAAGAGAACTGGTTGTCACCTGCTCCAAAGTTAATCAGGTTCTCAATGACAATTGAGGCAAGAAGACAATTAGAAGGCCTACCTAGAAGCATGCTAGCACAGGGTAAAAATGTCTGTTTGTGGATTAATTGCAAAGCAGGAACAGCAGAAGCCCAGGTGCTTAAGCAGAGAGAAAAGTCCTGATGCCACCTTTGCAATGTATTCTTACCTAGAGTACTATTAAAAGTAATGGCTGTAAAGATGACCCATCTTACACCAAGAGATGACGAAGATTCCTACAAAACAGGCCTTGACTACAAAAGGGATAACGGGGATCAGATTCCAGGACAGAATACTGCAGGTGATGAAGAAAGAAAAAAGCTGTCCTTGAGGACATTGAGATATCATCCTCCTCTGATACAAGGCCCATCACCCAAAGT
>VWYI01011734.1:0-12290 GCA_013399455.1 Anthoscopus minutus
GAAATATGCTTTTCATTCACATAGCTTCCTACTATCAAAGAAGAAATTTGCAAATCTGGGAAGTCAAACAGATAAATAAAATTCTTTTAACCCAGATGTAGTTTGCACATTCAGATGTTGAGAAATCATACAGATAATTAAATACTACTTCTGTTAATGCCTACCATAATGTACTGATTTAGGATTGCCACAATTAATATTAAGTGGGTTGTGGCACTGATAACGGTAAAAAAATCTGGAAGAAGTATAATTCTGTATTAAAATGTCTAATTATCAGTGGTAAAAACAAGCTTTCACTCCTTAGGTGTTCACTTAGCACTCACTAAACTTCCAAAGCCTTCCCCCAGCATATGGCAGATTTTGAAGCTGGGATGAATGCTTTAGAGTAGAGATTACTTCAGTGGTTGTGAAGTTCTGGGGAGAAATGTAAAGGGAAGTTTCCCAGGATAGTTGCAGAGCCATCATTAAAAGTAAATCTGACAAGCTTCTATTAAAGATTAAGACTGTAGAGATCATCCAGTTCTGCGTGTCTGTATGGAAAGAAAACCAGAGAGCAGCATTACAGCACTGTCTCTGAAACCAACAAATGTTGAAAGAATGACATAACGTTCCACTTTCAAATGCTCTTGATTTAAATGAATCACTTAAATGGCAAGAGTTCTTGAAAGATCACTTTGCTATGACATGGAAGCCACAGAGAGTAGTGAGCAGCAAGTGAAATGTAGTTAGAATTATACGAGCCAGAGACATCAATAAGAAGCCATTCATCTCAGGCACAGCATTAAGGAGGTGAAATGTATCAGAAATGGATGTAGTCAAGCTAGGCAAAATGAATTAAAGACTTAGAGGTAATGATACAATGTTCTCATAAAAAACATACGGAGGAAAAGAGAGAGAGGAATTAGAGTGAACAGGATGCTGGAGTCAGTGTTTTTGAAGCATCGTGGCAGGTAAGTGTCCCAGAATTTCAGATAAGTTTGTGTCTTATATTACACCGAATAGATTAGTGCTCAGTGAATTTGAGCCCTATATTCCCAAAAAGTCACCACAATAGCACACAGGAGAGAGCTGGCATGTGTTGATGTCTTCTAGAAATTTCTTACCACGTATACATTATTTATGACAGATGGAGACATCTGGCCAGCAAGCACCAGCCCTTGAAATCCCCCTTTCCTATAGAAAAAGGAATACATATTGTTGTCCTCTTTCTGTAACTACAAAGTAACTGTTGAGCAGCTCATAGGATTGCCATTGTATCTCTTCACAATATATGCCTTCAATTAACAAGATCTTCCTTTTGTAGATTTTTCTTCTGACTTGTTAGCAATCATAAATGTCAGTATATAGATTCATGTCTGTGTATCAGTCCGAATGTTTCATTTGGTATTTGATGTGCTTTTATGTCTGGGTGGTTTTTTTGTTTCTTTTGTGTTTTTTGTTTCACGTCTATCTAGGAAACAAGCACTACTCTATCTGGTGAAAGAACCATACAATTTTTTCTTTCAGATGGAATAGAGAAGTTAAAAAATTAAACTGGAGCAGCAATACTGAAGTGTGGAACTAGACAGGAGTTCTAGATGGAAAACTGTTGCTTTGAATTAAAGTTGTGAAAAGCAGAAAATTATGATTGGCCAGCAGCTTGTTCCACCAGCTTCTATATTTTACCTTATTTATTTCTGGTGACTTTATAATGTAAAATTATTTCTCCTTCTGAATGAGCTGTTACTTCCGGTGTGGTACTGACCCCTCAGTTACCACTGATCTCACTGTGTGTTCAGTAAGCTGGCGGAGTTCTTTGAAGCTAATAGAGATTTTTCAACAGTGAGGGAAAGCTGTCCTGTTCTCCTCTGGCACAGCACTGGTCACTCTGGATGGAGCTGCTAGGATCACTGTTCTGTACCACCTCTAAAAATGCTTCCCAACAAATGCTGCACTGACATACTGAGACTTCGAAAGAAAACCTCTTTCAGCATTAAAGCGACAGCACTGAAAAATATACCAAATCTCCTTTGAAGATATCGATTCTACAAAGGCATCTTTCATGTCAGAGAAGTTGAAAGGGGTTTTAATTTTTCTCTGTAAATATGTCAATGTAATTTTTTGGTACCATGTTTTAGAGAAGCAAACATTTATGTCAAATTCCAATTAATGCAGTTGGAGGTTTGGGATTTTGCTTTGGGAGGTTTTTTTGTGGTTTTATTTGTTTTGTTTTGGGGTTTTGTTGTTCATTTTTTGGGGGAGATTTTTTGTTTGACGTTGGGGGTTTGTTGTTGTTTTTTAATTATTTATAAGGTTTTTTTTGTGTGAGTCTAAGGCAATTTTCTACAGCATTGAGAATTATACTGGTAGTTCTGTCTCTTCCTCCTGAGAGTAGTGAACTTACACTCATAGACTACCATTTCTGCATGCCCTAGAGGTGACTGTAACCTTTTATTGATCAGCTGATTGAAGATAAATGACAGAGATGCTGGTACTGCAGTTTACATCATTAACATGGTCAGTAAAGCATGAATTGTTCAATAAGGAGTTTATCTTTTTTCATTTTACACTGCTCTTTTATCATTTTTATGATAGAGAGCAAATTTTCAGACACTAACCAGGCAGATGAACTTTAAAGATCAGATATGTGTGTGTGGTAGTTGTCAGAAGTGAAATCTGATAGTTTAAAGATATTTAATAAATGTATTTCACATGAAGAAAATAAAGTTCAATGATCATTTTTCTTACTCTGTTTCTTTTTCAGTTTCCTTTTGACTCATACTTACTGGATGCTGTACTGGAATAATTAAATGAGAAGAAATTCGTAGAAGAGTATAGTTACCACGTGAAGAATACGGTATGATTTTGCTAAAATTTGTATTTGAAATGTGTGCAATTTAGGCACACATTTGTGTGACTAAAATGTGTGCTGTTTCCACATGTCTTTCCTCTTCTCATAAAGAACTGTCAATACGCATGCTCAATACATGCATAGAAACCATGAACTAATTAATTGTTGAACAAGAGGAATTAATTAAATTCCTATTAGAAAGCAGTGTGGTATTTGATTCCTGAAGAGAAAAAATGCTGCAAATCAATGCAAAGCTCAAAATTATTTTCCTTGAAATGCATTGGCAGTGAACACATGTTCAGGCTTTGTAGAGAGGATATCTTTGTTATGACAAATACACTTCCGTGCAATTTTGAAAGAGCAAAAAGCAGCTAAGTAATACCTGATTGTATTAATTAAAACAGCAGAAGTAGGGTTTACAAAGGAACTGGGAATATCATTGGGATTTTCAATACCTAATTTATTTAGCTTCTTTGTAAAGTCCAACTTTATGTCATATGCTACATAAAAAGATAAGCTTTTATGTTGGAAAAAATGGATGATTGTAGAATAAAAATACTCTGCGTGGAGTAATACCAGAAAAGCTGTATTTTCTTCTGAGCATGCTGGAGCATAATGTGTGCAATGTATTTAAAAGTCCCATAAAATAAAGCTTTTTCTATTATGTTTTTTTTCACTACTAGATCCAGTTCTTTCTCAGCTAATAAGTAGCTCTCACATGCCTTGAGAAAGCAGTGTACAGTTTTAATCAGTTATTTCCACCAAGATTTCTCTGGCAGTTCTAACAAAAATTGCTGGTTCTTCACATTTTTGATCTTATAATTCCTCTGGACCAACCCACCCGTCAGAAAAACAAGACACAAGTTTCTGAGTTCAGGTGTTATTAATGTGTAATAATGTGTTAATAGTGTTTTTAGCTCTTATATATGTCTCATTTATGGATATCAAGTTGTTTTACAACAGATATCATTATCTATACTGGGTGGGGAATCAAAAAAAAGATCTATTTGGACTAAGTTCACCTAAATTAAGCATGAAATAGCATGAAATTTCTGCATGTCAGTCGAGTGCTTTTCCTAGGATGTGATCATGTATCTTCTAATTTATGGAGTTCTGTGTCAAGTCTCTGACAAAGCAAAAACATCTCTAAACTTCTGCTCAGTTGCACTTGGTGAACACAGGGGCTTAAGAGAATTTTACTGGAATTAGAGAAAGTCACACAATCATATTCCACCTGCATCTGTAAATTAAGACTGAGAACTAGCCCTATATAAAAAACCTGCCACATCTTTAGGAATGTTTGACCATCTCCTTTTCAATGCAAGAAATAAGGGACATCATATGAAGCTGTGTGGTGATATATTGAAAGTAAGAAAAAGGGTGCCACCCACATGCAAATGAAACTGAGCTGTTGGAAGTGTTTGCCTCACTTTTGAAGGTTTTGAAGAAGCTAAAAATGTACATGGTCTCCAATGCCAATTAAAAAAATTACAACAAAAATTAAGGAAGATAAATCTGTCAAGATATGTGGAAACCACACTCTCATGTTTTTGGTAATTCCAGCAAGATGTATTTGAACATAATTTCAACAAAACACCTATTGCAGCTTAGTGAAAAGAGCTCCAGGAGGCAAAAGATCTCTGAAAATTATCCCTATTTTCTTCATTTCCACATTGCCAAGCATTCACTGGTGCAAGCCTGATCTTGGTGCTGATCTTTAACACTTGATCTTTTGTCATGGTGAAAATGCAGGGAGCATCAGCTAATTCACATAGAAAATATGTCCCAAAAAGAGGAAATTGTCCAGTCTACTATATTTTTCTCATAACCTAAACATCTTGATTTACTGCCTCTGAAAATTTCTGTATCTCCTGGGCAACCTGGTATGAAGAGACATCTTTTCTTGGTGCAGGAGTAAACAAGAATGCCTCATAACCAAATTATTATCTACTTCATCTGAAAAGAGAGAGCAAAAGGAAATCCTTAAACCCAAATGGAGACAGATTTATGCACAAGTGCTCCTGAAAGTATAACACTTCTGTCTGTCTGAAAACTCTTCTGGAAAGTTTGCAAAATATCTTCAAAGATCTTTCTTAGACATTTAAAGGTATTTCAGTGGTATTTTCATTAAAAAATTATTTTATTCTCAAATTTGATATAAACAAACAAAAATTGAAATACAAGTCAACATTTTTCAGAGATAAAAAGTTCATGTAGTTTGAGAGATATTTGTAAGGACAACTAAAAGGACGATATTGCAATGAAAATAATTTTTTGCCTTTAGCAGACACAACTGTTGAGTTCTGTCTGTGATGGACACACATCTTTCCTGTACCAACAGAGCAGGAGGTCTGAAAAGATCTTCATTACTGTAAAAAATTAAAATTAATTATTTTGGTTAGGTTTTATGAGTATTTAAAAAATCCCCTTATATTAGTCCACTGAGTGAAGAGCTGATTCTGATTTAGGGAAATACATTATCTCAATACTTACAAGATAATATTGCTAACAAAGCTAGACATTAAATATATTAAAGGCAGTGCTCTTTTCAACTAACTATGCTTACGGACATCCAGAAAATACACTTAATCTGTTTTTCTTTTGTTAAGGTAGCTTTCTCTCCCGGTGCTGCCTGGTAGGGCCTCTAGATGGCAAACTTCCCCAAAAAATGGGCTGTGTGCTTTGAGCCCTGCAGCCCTGAGATGCTGCGTCAGACCCGCCTGTCCCTGGGGCGTCTGTGCACGTGAAATTTAACAGGCTGTTCATGGTAATTACGTGCAGTGACACAAGGGTGCTCCCCTGAAATACTGTATTTTTGTATTTTGTATTAATACAAAAAATGTATGTGTGTGTATATATATATACACGCGCACACACACACGATGTGTGTTTATGCACACATTCATCATGAGGTATGCAAAGTTGTACGGCACTTCAGAGTTGTTTAAATGTTTAGCCCTTTCAAAAGTCCTCATTTTTGTGGACTATCAGGTCCACATGAGGTTGTGAGAGACTGAAACGTTAAGGTTAATGTCTCAAACAATCAGGTGTTTTGCTGTTGGTGCTCAAGGAAACAACCCACGCGCAGCAGGTGTGAGCACTAGAGGATGACCATGACAAATCAGCCTTTGCTTAGCAAGAAACTGAGGTTTCAGCTAGATGAGGGAAGAGGCTGATAAGCAGATCTTGTGAGGTGGGATAATGCTTTTAATTCTAGCAGTGTCCTCCCTTACACAACCATCTCAGTTGTAAAACCCCTCTCCCCTCTCTCACCAGGAAAAGCTACTGGGACATTCACATTATTCATCCCTTCTGATGGAGTGTAATTGGCTCTATTATGCTGACGTGAGAGAAGGTGTCATATACCATCAAAAACCCCCAAAGCACCCCAGAGTAATTTCTGGGACCTTCCACCAGAGGAATGGGCATGATCCATAGTTTTACAACAGGTTTCACAGTGTTGCATCAGACTGTGTAAAAGTCTGCACCCCAGGGGAAGTACCTGGATGTTCTACCTGAACTTGAGTGTATATTAACCCACTAATGTTTGTGTTTCGTAGTCTTCCCCTACCCCAGATTGATAAAGACTGTGACTATCACTTCGACCAATGGACATCAAAATTGCAACCATGAAGTGTCAGTGATCCACAGGCGGTTTTCTACCACTATCCTTTCTCTTTCTCCTAACTTTGTCTCGAAATATATTGTAAGCCAGACTGAAAAATCGCAGTTAAAGCCTTAACAAGTACCTTGTTGTGTCTGGCTGATGTTGGGTAATTATAAGTTTAACTTCAAGTTTGTGAAATGCCTTTCTTGGTGTTTTAAAATTTGCCACGTTGCCCAGAGTGAATTTAACAGTGTTCCCCTAAACCTGCTGAGGGGATTGGGGCATAACTGGGATATGCACAGATAATCTGAAGACCGGAGCACATTTCCTGCAAAGAAAGACTAAGAGGTTTGGGGTGACTCAGTGTGGAGAAGAGGAGGCTCTGGGGGAAACTTAGAGCAGCTTTTCAGTGCCTAAAGGGGGCCAGCAAGAGGACTGGAGAGAAAGGGTATTTTGTAGTAATAGGACAAGGGGGAATGGCTGAAGGAGAATGTGCTTAGGTTCGATAGCAGAAGGAAGTTCTTTGCTGTGAGGATGGTGAGGCACTGGCATAGGTTGCCCAGAGAATACTCATCCCTGGAATTGTTCTAGGTCAGGCTGGATGGGGCTCTGAGCAACATGTGGAAAGTGTCCCTGCCCACAGCAGGAGGTTGGAATTATGGTCTTTAAGGTCTCTTCCAAACCAAACCATTCTATGATCTTGTACTCTAAAATGTAAAAATTAAAGTCAAAGTATCTGGCAATAGTCACTTCTCATGGTATGTTTCTGTAGTGCCATCTGTTTAACCCACACAAATCCTAATTTACCTTGACAGGAATAAAGACACAAGTCTTCCTAAAGATCTCTTATACAAATGAGATCAATTTTCTTCTGTACTGAGGATGCTCTGTTGGAGAAGGCACTGTGTGTATCTCCTCGTGTGCCTCTGGACTTCCTCATTGTCTGAATGGGTTTCAATTTTCAGGGCTAGGTATTCTAAATGATACTGAAGTGTAGGTGTAACACCTAATAGAAAGACTTCAGGGAGAGATTTAAAAAATCTCAAAGTATTGATATAGCCATCTTGTAATATCTCATTTTTTGTATGCTTGAAGAAACTTTTTTGAAGCTTTGTTTTTTCTCTGTAGTGCCTATGTTCTCATACATAGAGTAAGGATCTGGTTTTGAGGTTTCCTGATTTGTGATTTATATTTGGAATGTCTTGTACCATAATAAATGATTCAGAGAACTGGAAGCACTTCTTGATTTCTGCTATAATTACATGTTTAGAAATGAATTTGTGTTGCTGGATTTTAATTCTGTCATACCTTCAGCTAGGTTAATTCTCTTTTCTGTTTCACTTCTACAACTGAATTAATATCTAGCTATACTGCAAGCTAAGTATCAGAACAAGGAAAACAAAAGATAATTTCCATAGTTGTGTGCCATTGTACACAGTTTGTGCATCATCATTGGATCGCTTTATGTGATTTAAAATTGATATGTAATTAGTATTTGAAGGGAATATGACTCCACCTGGGTCCAGAACCAGGTAAGCCAAGGGTCCAGCTCTTTGAGGATACTGACTCAGTATCTTGGTGTTTAGGTCAAGATAATAACCCTACTGAGATAAGTGGAGAAATACAACTTACTCAGCTATATTGAAGTCTACCTTTCTGTGGAGGTTACTTTCCAGCATGTTTAACGGGTTAGGGAAATTTAAGGCTCCTGTCTTTGTGAATGAATAAACTTATCAGATTAAAAGCCTATTTAGGAATCTATCAGACAGTATAAAGGAGAGTTTCAAGTGACTAACCTATTGAACCTTTTGCAGAGCACAGATTTGATATTTTTCTGATATAGGAAAACTCCTTTGGCAAAGGAATCGCACGACACTATCTGTAATTCAATAGATTTTGAGGGATGACATATCTCCTTCATGATAAAACAGAACTTTTAGCATAAAACACTGCAATTTGTATTTAAAAACAGTACTCAATTTGGGCTGAAGAAATTATGTAATAGAAAACCCATCAGAGTAGCTCTGCGATCAAGAATTCTCACAGCTCAAGAGTTCCCATTGAAATTTTCAAGATTCAGTTTCAAAGACTGACATTTATGAGTGCCAAAAGAAAAGCGCCCTCCATGCTGGTAATGGAGACTGCGAGCTAGACAGAACTTATAAATCATGGTGTGCATGTGGGGATGAAGGGCAGGAGTGGACCTCAAGCATTACAACACATCTTTGATGTATTCTTTGCATATTGTTCATTCTGCAGAAAAGCTTTTTTAAATATGTGTCAAGCAATAACCTCAGTTTGTGATGATAATTATTGAAAAAGTAGTGCTATTTCCTTATTCTCTTTGATCTTTAGTTATACATGCACAGACTATGTTTACCCTCTGAGCTACAACTTTGCACTAGGAGCCCATGTTGAACCAGATGTTTCAAGGGATTTGCCTTTTTTCTACAAGGAATTTTTCTTCTGTTGATAATCACACATCAGAAATGACTAGCCAACAGGAGGTCTAACTATAACTTATCCATGTGAAAATCAAAGTTTGAAGGTATCAGTTGAAAAGGTAATTATTTTTACACCAAAAATATTGGGGATTTTTTTGGTATTATCTACTTTTGTGAATGCAAATTGGAGAATAATATTGACCTTCTAGAAAAGCTTGGGTAAATGGTTAGTTGAATTTTTATTTATGTAACTCACTGTCTTTATTATATTAAATTTGAGGTGTTCATGTAGTTAAGTGGCCAATTCTGAAATTCTTTTTCAAATTAGAATTTTTAACTTTTGAAGAAAAATAATACATAAAAAATTAAATCTGTTATTTTACTAGCAGAATATCATATACATCAGAAATTTACTGATTTGGGGAGTGCTCCCCGTACTGCCTACTCCTGACCATCTGGATCAAGACAGGAAATTGTCTTGTCAATATCTGTTTTCATGCATGTTTTCTCAGGTCTAAGAAGCCTGTGAGGCTAATAGCTGGCACAAGCACGACGTGATCTAGCTCTGGAGACCTGTGGTGTTTAGAAAAGGACAGTTTGATGCTCTGACACAGATGCTGTATGAGCTGGGGCTCACCCATTGGCCTCCCCAGGCCCTGAAACGTGCTTTCCCCAGGAGCACAGTCTCCTCCAGCAGCTGGAGCCAGGAGCTGTGGGTGCAGGCTGCTGCAGGCCACTCACTGAGTGACAGCCTGCAATCACCAGGCAGCTGAAGTGATGACTCACGCCCAGCATCAGCACAAGAAAGCCAAACAGGAGACAGGATTGAAGACAAGAATTGCTGGGGTACAGCTCAGCCTGGGCTGAGGCACTTTTTCTTGCTTTTCCTGCAGAGCAGATTTCACTTCTCACTTCAGCCCATCAGGC
Organism: Anthoscopus minutus; assembly: GCA_013399455.1. NCBI lineage: Eukaryota > Metazoa > Chordata > Aves > Passeriformes > Paridae > Anthoscopus > Anthoscopus minutus. Next base: position 9,809 of record VWYI01011734.1, read on the forward strand.
TCCCTTGTGCTGATTCTCTCTTAGCTCTACTTTGATTCCTTGCTTTTTTCTTGGCTCCTGCTCTGCTTCCAATCTGATTTTCCAAGCCTTCACAGTTGTGAAGTTAACTGTGAAGTTTATGAATGTTTGTATGTCATTGTTGTGGGTATTGTTGCATTCATTTATTATTTTAGAAGTAATATCTATTTGATAAGAATGCCTGTGAAGTGTTAGTCTGAGCCTGAGCTCGTAAAAAAAAAATCTAGTACATCAGTTCAACACTGATTGAAGATCATGACCTTCAAACACAGCAAAATGAAATGCCATGGTCCCTTCCTCATGGAAGAGATTCCATGCCGTGTCAGTTCAAAGGGAAAATAACCAGTGACAATTCTTTAAATATTTTGCCAATAAAATTCTCTCCTTCGGAGGAAGTTTTTAGTGGGGCTTCCTATGGAAGGAAGTGGCCACAAAGTTCTCAGACTTCTAATACAGAAACAGCCATTCCCTGCAGGTAATATAAACTTCAAATAATCAATGAACAGGGAACACATTTGCAACTGATAAGAGCTGCCAAAAAGAGAAATAGGAGTCAAATGATCTTTTATTTTTTCAGGACACAGAATTTCTCAGGTCACTGTGATCCTTTTCCTTTTCTACGTCTACTACTTCCAATTGAATTTTTACAGTTTTCCACTGTAATTGAATTTAAAAACGAATGTTTCTACAGTATTTTAAATGAGTATGTATTGGACATATGTGCTATAAACTGGGGGAGGTAAATTAGGAACTGAAGTATTAAAGTATCAGATTGCTTTTTTTAAGTAAATGACCTTGCATCTAACACTGGATGGCTCTGAAGTACACACTATGGAGCCAAGTAGGGTACAGGATGTGGCTAAATTCCATTACTTCATTCTGCATAGAACTAACTGGATAAGGGGTTTCCATGGTATTAACCTCTCCCAAAATAGTTCTCCCAAAACCTCTTTAAGGTGCCATGCAAAGAGGATTTGTACGTCGTCTGTGAGGTCTGATTCAGAGTTTATCCTGGCATTATGACAGAAGCTTAGCAGGCACTTGATATAGTAATAATTTAAAAATTTATATTGAGACTTCAAGGCACAGCGCAAATTTTATCTTGACACAATGTGGTCAAAGTTTCTTTCTGGTTTCATGTGGAGCTGTCTTACCTACTGACTGACATATATAGCTTGGTAAGAGTGGAAAATATGCCTTCTTTTTAACAGGGATATTTCAATAATATTTCCTGTTCATTAATATGAAGGATTTGAGTATGCAACCTAGATGAGGACATGAACTGAGCATGTACTGAATTTTAAGCACTTTAGAAGTCCTCTGGGTGTTAAATATCCTCTTGCTTCAGAGCTGATGGTGTGAGAAGAATGAAGAAGGAAGAACAATGCAGTAATGCAAGCATCAGATGACTGTCAAGGGCTCCTTCCTGCCTTCTCATATCTGTGCCTACTGTGTATTCTGCAGGAGAAAAGTCTAAAGGCATTCCATTTTGGGGTGATTTTGAAGAAATCAAGCCTGAATTTTAAGTTTTGCAGTTTTGCAAAACTTTTTGAGTTTTTCTTACTCTTAGAATTTCTGTGTCTTCAGAAGTCTTGTGTTTAGTAGAGCAATACAATGGCAGGATCCCTCCTGTTTGTACATGTCAAAGACCTTGTAGTTTGCTATGACACAGAGGCCATCTGTAGGACTTGGGCTGATTCCTTCATGTAACTCCCTTTAAAAAAAAATCTTAATATTTCTTGATGTTGCAAGGAATACAAGTATTTTCCTTATTTCATTGTTCTTTTTGAAACTATAATGATCAATTTTCAGTCTTGTCCTTAACTGTGTGCTGTTAGTTTTTGTGCTTGTACTACCTTGGAATATGATCCTATATTTTGTTGATGAAGTATCAGAGACTGCTTAGTTCATACAAAAAAGCAAAAAAAACCCCATCATTTTCCTCAAACAGTAAGCATAGCCCAGTAATAATATTATAATAGATTATAATTTTTATAGCAATCATTACTAGGATGAGGTCTCCCAGTTTCCTGTTTATGCAAAGTTTCTTTTTCAACAACTTTTCTGTGGCTTCCAAAACACCTTCTTAGTTATAACTTCAAACTGGAGGACATTCTGTGTTGGTAACATAAACAAATCAAAGCCTAAATTTGGCACCTTTGTCCACAAATTACTGACATCAGAAAGTTTTTATTTTTCTGATGGAGATTGTCACATGGCAACAGCACCTGGAACCATACTAACTTCAGCATCTGGCTAGTAATTCATATTTAAAATCATTGAATTAAGCCAACACACAGATGTAAAGTAGTAGAAGATCTAGTAATATTTATGTCTTATATCCAGAAACTGAAATTTGGTGACAGGATTACTGTGTCCATGCAGAAGTGTGGAATGAGTCAGTGGTAGTCCAAGACAGACATGAAAACCAGAGCTGTTTTCCAGTGCTGCACCACACAGATCC
>VWYI01011734.1:12333-32080 GCA_013399455.1 Anthoscopus minutus
ATATGCCAGCCTGTGAAGTTCCTCTTTCCAATGGGCACCCACACTGCTTTTCCTACATTTTAATTCTCCTGTCATGCTGTGTTGTTGCACACTCCTGTGCTGGTAGGTTGTACATTAGATATCTAACCTAGAAGACTAGAGATTATTTTGAATCTATGATTAAAGAACTGGAAGTTTGTGCAGATGCTATGATAAGGATGGGAAAACTGTCCAACAAGTAGATAATCTTAGTAGCTAAGAATTTGTATCTTACTAACAGTTCCAAGAAAAAAAGCACACTAACATATAAAAAATATATATATTTATATAATTGATAAAGTGAGATGAAGCCATGTCATAACATAATTTTTAGATTATCCAGTAAAAAATTCAAACATCAATGACTCATTCCTTCACTTCCTATTCCCTCAAAACTTTAATGAAGCTTTTCTAACAGGGAAAAGTAATAACTATTCGCTTTTAGCCTCTATTCTTCTGAAACCTGACTACTAAAAATACAATAGTGACTCATTGTTCTTGTGTGTGGCTTCTTGCTGCACAATATTTTTTGATAGTGTGTGAAATGCCACATACATAAACCAAAATAAATATGCCTCTCATTATGGTCTGTAGTTTGAAGTCGTAAATCCTGAAACACTGCTAAAAATACAGTGACTTTCCTGTGAGCTAATGAAAGGTGTCTCACCTTTCCATCAGCTGCTGATGTCCCTAAGTAAACAATTACTTGGTCTAAAAGGAAGTGTAGATGGATAGAAAAAAAAAACATTCCTTCTTGTGAAATATCCAATGGCATTTACTTTACAGGGGTTACACAGAAGTCTATCAAACTAGGGAGAGGAAAATAAATCAATTGTAACATGTCTATAGATTGTCCCACAAAATAATCCTGATCGATGCTCATTAAATTTTCAGTGTAGTTCAACCCTGAGAAGCCTTAAATTGTTTCTGACATTGCAGTGGTTTATATATCATTTTTATTGGCTTAATGAAATATACATGTGTACATTCTTCCTTGCCTGCCCTTGACTCTTCCTAATGCGCTCATCTTTTTGTAGCCTTCACTTGCCATAACAACCACCTTAAAGCAAAAGGAACAGCATAAATAATTTGCTAACTACAGGGAGTTAAACTTGATATTAAGATGTATTCTAGATATTATATATATATTCTAGGCTTTGTACAAGCACACATTCAAGCTGTCCTAACTCTGCTTATGAAAAAAATCTGATTTCATTGATAAAAAAAATCTCAGGTAAAATTATTTGACCACAATTATGCTGATCATCTTATTATTTACTGCTTACTAGTATTTATATTGAAATTTTATAACCCCCTGTAAACCCAAGAAAACAATCAGCAAGAAGAAGCAGTTTCTAATGAAGAATAGGACTAAGCTTTAGGTGTTGATTCCTAATCATGCTCAAGTCACAGGATAAATGATTGTGTTCATTTTAAATATGGGATAATGCTGAGACTTTTGAATTTAGGGAACCAAAAGCAGCAGTGTATACCTTGCTAGTTGTTCAACCCATAAACGATGTTCATTTACACCATGGCCTTTATACTAGAGATACCGGAAGAGGAAAGTGCAAACAAAATTAATTTATGTAAATTCTGATGGTATTGCTACATCAGGATAAACTCATCACTGCCTTCTTTACCATACTTTCTGTTTTGCTGTGACACTGTTTTTGCCTCCAGTGCCTGATTCAAAAGTGCCACAATTGTACAGCCTTTTTCCATTGACAGAGATCATCTGAGCATATATATGTACAGTTAACATGTTTGCTGTTTGTATATTTACGAATTTTACTTCTTGGTTGATTATCTTGGCTAGTAAGAATTGAGAGAGAAAGAGGAAGAAAGAAGAAGTTATGTTATTTGATCTTGCCAAGTTATTACCTAATGTGATGGGGCTCTGCTTTCCTGGGGGTGGCTGAATACCTGCCTATATGGGAAATGGTGAATGAATTCCTTGTTTTGATTTGTTTGCCTGCACAATTTTTGCTTTACCTATTAAACACTTTTTGTCTCAAGCTATGTGTTTTCTCACTTTTACTCCCCCAATTCTCTCCCTCATCCCCCCCAGGGTGGTAATGAATGAGCAGCAGCTTGGGACTTAACTGCCCGCCAGGATTAATCTTGGCACCTGTCTTCTTCAGATATTGTTTCTTGTCAAACTGGATGCTCACAGAGTGCTTTGAATTCTTGCATACCTTCATTACAGACTCTGACTTCCTGTCTCTTACAGTGTCTCACTGTTCTATCAGAAATTCATTGTGTTCACCCCACCTCACCTGATCTGTGACGTCTCTGAACTTCTTGTCCCAGAATCTGCTCCTGATCTGCTCTCTCAATAGGCGTTCCGTCCTTCAAAATCAAAAGACCTTTTCTTTTTTAATGAGGTTAGCCACATGCTCTTTTTTGCACTTTCCTTAAAATAGAACTTTTTTCTTACATTTCACTTTTTTTATGGAGTGCTGTTCTCTCTGGTTCCATAGAATTCAGTTACCATTGCCCAACAACTAAAAGGTGTTTAATTTAGCATGCGCTTCAAAACCAAATATCCTTTATTCTGATTGCAAAGTGAGGTTTTGTTTAAAATGTTTCTAATACCCATGTCTACAACCCCAAAGTCTCTACTCATCTGCACAGACTAAGCTATATTTGGGCTTTTAGCTGGTCCATTTTTCCCATTAGGGTTTCTTTTCTCTGTAAGTGAGGACCAGGCAGTGTGGTTTTACTGTCTCCCTAAACAAACACAGTAACTAGCTGCCATTAAAGGTAATGATCTCTCCATTACTTCCCTGTTTTGGCTGCACATCCTGCTACTGTCTATGGCCTGGTGCTAGCAGCTGTCTAAATAAATGAAAATGTAACCTTATTTCTTTCCTTTTTCTCCTTTTCAGCTGTGTAAGTTTCCTGATCTAGACTGTTTGTACAGATGCAGAAATCCAGCCTGTCATAGCATAAAGGAGTTAGGAGAGAAGGCAGAAAATCCACAGGCCTGGGGAGGAGGAAGAAGTGTCAGAAACTTTGTGTCTTAATCTTTCTGCTAGAAATCTATTTACCTTGTGTTCACCTTGTAAAGCAAGATGCTCCATCCAGATTCAGATGTAATACTGGTCTTTTAAATTCAGTTTTTTCCATTTGCCATGAATAACAAAATGGACCAGATTCTTCTGACAACAGATATAAAATCCTTTTTGATTTAAATATAATAAAGATTTCACTTTGGGAAACACAGAAATCAAAGTAGTCCTTACTGATTGTGTGCCTAACATCTTTCAATCTGTTTAGGCATCCTTAGACTGTGCAGGCCGGAGAAAATCCTGCAAGGACAAATTAGGAACCTGTAGAAAACTAATTACTTTGTATATGACATGGGCAAAGTTGTACAGGCAAACTGGCCCCTTTGTTAAAATACTGAGCTTTATAAACACAGTCCTCAGTTTGGTCCTTTGGTGTACATATGGCTCCGCCTCTGATTTGGACTTTGTGGCTATGTCTGCACTGCAGATTCTACAGGCAGATTCTACAGGTCACCTCACAGCAGTGTAATGGTGTCCTGGGTTGACTCTGGGTGGTCACCCCGTGCCCTCCCAAGGTGCTCCATCACTCACCCTCCTCAGCTGGACAGGAGAGACAAGATGCAATGAAAGTCACATGGATTGAGATCAGCATGGAGAGAAATCACTTGCCAATTACCGCCACAGGCAAAATAGACTAACTTGAATCTGTTTCCAATCAAGTCACAATGGAATAATGAGAATTAAAAACAAAATCTTAAAACACCTTCACCCCATCCTTCCCATCTTTCCAGTCTCAACTTTTCTTCACTTTTTCTCTACCTGTCCCCAACAGCAGCACAGGTGCAATGGAATTGGAGGTTGTGGTTAGTTCAAAACTCATATGTACGGCTCTTTCATCCTGTCTGTTCCCTTCCTCCAGTGTGGTGTCCTTCCCATGGGAGACAGTTCTCTGTGAACTTTTTCAACATGGATCTTTAGCACAGGCTACAGTTCCTCACAGCTACACAGCGGAAGTGCCTCAAGTTTTTCCATCCTTTAGGAGCAGGCTGCCCTAGCATGGATTCCCTGCAGGGTCAACAGTCATGCTGCATAGCTGCTCAGCCTGGGCTCCTTTCCATGGCATCATTTTCTTGGGCATCTACCTGCTCTGGTGTGGGATTTTGCATGGGTTCTAGCTGGGTATCTCCTCCACCCTGGGGCACACCTGCCTCTTTATGGTCTGTACCACTGGCTGCTGGGGAATCTCAGCTCTGGTACCCAGAGCACCTCCTTCCCCTTTTCTCCACTGACCTTCATGTCTGCAGGGCTGCTTCTCTCACATGCTCTCACTCCTCTCTGCAGCTGCAGTTGCTGTTGCACAGTTTGATTTCACTCCCTGGTTTTATCCCCCTCCTGCCACTTCCTAAACAAGTTACTTCAGAGGTGCTGCCACTGTCACCAGTGCGCTGGCACTGGCTCTGTCAGACACAGGGACAGGTGCTGTCAGTTTCTCAGAGTCAAAAACAACCAAAACCTTGCCATTCTAACCCAAGACAAATGGCAAAAATTTAGCAGAAGCATCAAAAAACTTTTCATATGCTTTCTGCAAGTGTACCATCACATAGAAATGCCCTGTGAGGTCCTAGTTCGCAAAAGAATAAATCAGTCTTAAATTCAATAGGAAAATTGTTGTCTCCAGGAAGTTTTGGATTATGTAGCGCCCAAAGTGCTATTTCAGTAAGTTCTTAAAATAGCTACTGCATCATCTCATTAAAAAAAATCCCAAAACAAATGCAAGAGCAAAAAAAACCCACAAAACACCACTGTTGCTACAGTTATGTTAACATTACATTACAGTAATGTTAAAAAGTACTTTGTGACAGAGTTTCAAAATGTTTTACTCTACCAGGCCAAAAAAAATTTTGTTTTTATCTGAAGAACCTTTCTTCCTTACAGATCAGTTTTCAAAACACCTAAAGTGCATCATTTTGGTTTTCTTTTTTCCTGGAAAAATGTATCAGAGTGCTAGGGATTTATGAGGGGTTCACACCCTCACTGTAAAGATCATGACACAAAGAAGGAGTGTGCCTTGAGGTTAGTTAAGTATGTTGGAACTACTCCTAACTCAACCAGCTGTTTTAATTTGAAATATGAACACAGGACACTGCTGCAGAATTTGTAAATTACAGGGAATAGAAATTAAGTAAAACTATTCTTCACAATAATTGCATATTCTGCATAGTAATTGCTTGAAAAGGCAAATATTCCTTTCTCTATTTGCTTTTGAATAGCAAAGTTGCTTATCCACTAATAACTAGTTCATAGTGTAATCGAAGTTGGCAAAGGATTTCTCTCTTGCTCAGTTTTCTGTCTGGAAACTTCATGCAGATTATGATCAGTGCACTAATCAAAGAGAAAACCACTTTGGGAACCATCCTATAATTCTGTCTTCCCTTTGGAAAGTACTCACAGAAATTATATGCTACCTCTTATATTTAAGGAAACATTTTGCTGTATTTGAAATCTCTCACTAATCTTTCTCTCATCCAAAATAAGGCAATACGTAAATTTCCTTCTGAAGCAGGTCTATACACTGACTTTTATATTTAGAATAAAAAAAATAATGTTGGTAACTATATCTGGGAGAAGCACATACATGAAAATTTTACTCATGGGGTGAGTGAGACCAGACACTACAGTAATCCACTTCTCTTAGATGATAATGTGTCACTAATGCCACTGCTTCATCTCTCAAGGAACCCATAAACACAGGCCACTATTTTTAAGAAGTTTGTTTTGATGACTTGGACATTAATTTTTCTAGTTTCCTTTCTACCTACCATCAGAAAGAATGGTATCATCCCAGGTGCAGGTAACTTCCTACTGCACGTTCATGACTGAAGGAAAAGAAACAGAAAGATCAAAGATGGCATTTAGATGAAGTAAAATCTAACATGTAAATTGGAGAGCAAAAAAGCTGTCAAAAGCAATCAAGAAAAAAGTGTAACAGTGCACCAAAAAGATAAAATATGCAAGGAAAGAACAATTTTGAAAGAACAAAGAGAAAAAGACAGTAAGAAAATAGTTTAGTGAATGAGGATCAGGAGGAAATATACAAGGGAAAACAGATTTCATGGTTTTGAATTGGTCAATGACTGCTTTGAAAATGTATGTGAGACTGTTTCTTGAATGATTAATACAAGTTGGGTGTCTGATATGATGCACATTTTTAGCATCTTTCTACAGTGGCATAACTAAAAGTATTTAAACATGTGATAAAAATAATGTTAAAAATAATGTAGTAGAGATATCACACAGAATAGGAATTGGAAAGGTTTGGATTTGCGATTCTTCGGAAGTCCTCTGTGGAATAACAATTGTGCTTGGTCTTTTCCCATTTGCTATGAATAACTTCTGAAAGCATGATGTTGAGAATTTGGAAGTGCTCTAAAATAAGGGTTTGAAAATAGCTGTAAGAAAAAAGCTGCAAAAATTTTAGCCTAATATTCTTTGAGCACAGAATCACAATATACAGTTTCAGTATTTAATTTCTCTGTGGCAGCAATTATATACTGTTTTTTGCTTTCTAAACATGTCTACTAATTGTGAGGATATGACAGTTTAATGCACTGAGATTTTTTTACTGTTAATGCTAATCCACTGACCTTAAGCAGCTTGAACTGAAGATATTTATAGTTTGGCACTGTCTGAAGTCTTGGATGTTGAATGGGAAAGCAGTAAGTGCCTCTTTCAATTGGTCATTTCTGACTATCAGGTTAGACTCTTGGCATTCCATCAACATCTCGGAGCAGGTGGCCAGTTTAGTCTTGTATTCAAAAACATTGTTGAATTATTTTAAATTAAATTAGTGAGAATAGTCTGATGACAGCACAGTGCTACATGACCCGTGATCCAGGGTCAGTTTCCAATTTTCGAGCATTATGACTGAGGCAAGCACAGAGCAGTTCCACTTTGAGCACTTCTGAAAACCCTAGGGGGCTCTGAAAGACCAAAAAACAGATGGAAAGGAGTATTTAAGCACTTCTTTATATCAGTCCTAAGGCAAGTCTTCTTATCCTTTTTCCTTGTTCTTCCTCAAAATAAAATAAAAAATGAGTTTTAATACTTGGATGAATTTATTGAAGAATCTGTTCTTTTTATTTTTCTGTTTTGGTTTTGTGTTTTGTTTTTTTACATTTAACTTCATGAAGCCAAATGAAATTTTGGGAGATTAAAGTAGTCTGCACAATTTCTATCTCCTCTGCAGCAGTCTTAAATTTAATTTGCAAATGAAACTGTGCACAGAAATAGGGATTCTTAAAGTGGGTCTTACTTTTAATATGGATGTTTAAGTAGTATAAACCAAGAAGTAGTAAAAGGAGAGTTTGGAGCAGAATGTCAGTAATATGTTTTAGTTAATGTGCTGAGCAAGCACTGCACCCCTGAAACTTTAAAATCATCTTTTAGAAGGTCCTTCAAGAGTGCAGGGAAAGATATTCCCTTATACTGGATGTCCAAACATGCATACCTTGAAAATAAACCTTCTGCAAAAAGTCAGAGATATTTTAAATATACCAAAAACCTGCCTAATTTTACCAATGTTATCCTTTGTTCTAACAACCTATAAAATATGGTTTGTGTGAATTTCAACAAAATACCATAGTTACTTAATTAAATACAGTTTACTTTTGCTGTTTACATACATATCTCATGGAAGTCCCATTAGGACTTCAGCAAAGCATGCCTCTATTTATTTAACTGGAAAAGGACATACCTCCCATGTCAACCAGATCTCTCTTTCTTTCCTCACTCCCACAGAATATTTCCTTTAGGAAATATTTTCAGAATAGTTTCCAGCAAAACTATTCTTTTAAAATGCCAAATGTTTATACCAGCATATTTTTATTGATTCTGAGGTATTGTTTTGGCAGTTTAGCAAAGCCTCAGTGTAAATTGCTGCTACATTTAGAAGACAAATCGACTGATTGCAGTGAACATGGCATTGCTGGCAAAGAGGTTGTGTTGCAAACATAGCAAACCCACAAATTATCTTTCTTTCAAGCCATGAGGAAAAGATATGATTAGAAAGAGGTTTTTGCTTCAAAATGCGTCATAAATTTTTAAGTTATTGTCTTATTTCAAGATTTTTTATTCTAGAAGGCAGCTTTTAAGACTTTCCCCTCTAAACTTGCTATTCAACAAAAAATAAAGATCACTTATAAGTTAAAAAATTCAAACAAGTGAGTTTTTCAATAAGCAGCTGCAGCCTTCTAAATTCTAAATGGTAAATTATGAAGAGTATCTGAAATAGATGCAAACGAAAAAAAGAAAGAAGCGTTAATGAAAAAAGAGGAGGAAATTTCAGATTACAAGGATTCCCCAAATATTATAAAATAGGCAACTCAAATTAAAATGCTTCTTCCTCTAACTATTTCTATTATTAGCTCTTCAATCTCTCTTTCCCCCCTCCATCATTATGATGTTTTCAGGCTATTTTTGTAATGAATTAAATAATCTCTTTATAGCAGATTGCAGTCTCTCTAGGGAAAAAATAGCATTGGGAAAATCCTGCAGAATTATCAGGTAAGCTGTGAATTCTACATCTTGAAAACCTAACATTATCTGCTATGTCACTGTTAACAATTGGTTTAGTTATACAACCTTCAGTTAGTAAGAAGTGGAAATATCTGTCTACATCTCTGCCATTATAACAATATGCCTTCTGCATATCTTTTGTATTTTTAATACAATATACAAATGTACTTCCCTCCCTCTACTCATGCAGTATTCTCTTCTTCTCTGTCCCCAACAATATCATAATTATCAAAATACTTAATTTTAGGCATTTAATCACTGAAGAGTCCACAACTAAAGTGACAGTCTAGTTACCTTCTAGAGACTATTGACAGAATGGAAGGCAGTCCTGTCATCTGAAAACAAACAGATGAATCAGCTAACTTCTGCTTAGAAGTTGATTTACCTCTTTGTTAATTAAATAGAGGGGATACAGAGATAGCTTAGATGGACCCTCAAGTGACTTTGCAGATGACACCCAGCTGAATGATGTGGTTGATACTTTAGAGGGAAGAGATGCCATCCAGCTGCACAGTGACAGGCTTGAGAGGTGGACCTATGTGAACTTCATGAAGCTCAACAAGGACAAGTGTAAGAAACTGCACCTCTTTTGGGGCAAATCCAAACATGAATTAAGCCTGGGAAATCAGTGGGTTGAGAAAAGCCCTGTTGCAGAGAACTTGGGATATTGGTGGACACAAAACTGAATACAACCTGTAAATGTGCATCCCCAGCCCAGAAAGCCCAGTGTGTCCTGGGCTGTATCCAAAGCAGCATGGCCAGCAGGATGAGGGAGGGGATTCTGCCCCTCTGCTCTGGGAAGACCCCACCTGGAGCAGCCTCTTCATACAGCTCTGGCTCCTCTGGCATGCAAAGGACATGGATCTGTGGGAGTGAGTATGGAGGAGAACCACCAAGCTGACCAGAGGACTGGAACACCTGTCCTGTGAGGAAAGGCTGAGAGAGTTGGGTTTGTTCAGCCCAGAGAACAGAAAGCTCCCTGGAGGCCTTGTAGCAGCTTTCCTGAGGAGGGCTTGCAAGAGAGTTGGGGGAACTTTTGACAAGTGCATGTAGTGGTAGGACAAGGGGGAGTGGCTGGTGTAGATTAGATGTTAGGGAGAAATTCTTTGCTGTGAGGGTGATGAGGCACTGGAACAGGTTGCGCAGAGAAATTGAGGATGCCCCATCCTGGCAGTGCACAAGACCAGGCTGGATGGGTCTCTGAGACACTTGATTTTGGGAAAGTTGTCCCTGCCCATGGCAGGGGCTTCAGAAAAAGATGGTCTTTAAGGTTCTTTCCAACCTATTCTATGATTCTATGTCTCTCCTGTATATATCTAAAACTGGATGAGGGGGGTACTATTCCTCAATATTTGCAATTTATTTTTTTCATTTTCAATTCAATTTGCTTACAGGAATTGAGAAAGTTAATTTAGTTCAAAGTTCAGTTTATTCTACCTTAAGGATTTCTGTAGTCTCATATACTGCAGCAGTTTCATGTAAATCAGAGTTATACTAAAAATATTATGTGGATTTGGCTTTGGGACATCACACTTGAACACAAAGTAGAGGAAGGCTACGTCCATTGAAAAAGCTGGGAAGATGCCTATGAATTTGCTAAATACTGTATAATGCATCAATGACTTGTAAAATGTTTGTTTGTTTGTTTGTTTGTTTGTTGCCAGGCTTGGTGCTTCAAATATCATACACAAGGCTACAAAAGAATAGAGAAATGTGATAATAGCATGTGGAGAAAAATTTTCATAGTTCCCAAATAACAGGTGGAAGTGGTTGTTAAGCCCTGTAACAGTTGGATATTAAACCTCTGGCATAAGCATATCCATGACAACTAGCTAATTTCTGAATTTTTGTCAAAAGTACCACTTTCAGTCTCTGGGATAAAGATGATTGTTGTGAGTCTATATGTTGGAGATAAAACAGGAAACAAAAAAACTGTACCTTTTGTCTAAAATTGAGATTGGGAGGAATGAAATTATCTAGGCAGTGCTTCAAATAAACCATGTGTCACAGAACCTCATAGATTATGTAATATTACAAAATATTGTCTGGACAACAGGGATTACCCCTTTAGGCTACTCAGAAAGAGACAGATGTTGGAGTTTGAAGAGTGCTCAAGATTTATTCTTTTCTTGTTAATATTCTACTCCCACTTCTTAAGGGGCATTTACATTTATTGAATTTTAAATTCTAAAAGGCTAAAGACAGGAGCCTTCCTGACAGGAATCTGCTGCCTGCTTTTATGGTGCTCTACCTTGCCTACAATGCAGTGCAAGCTTAGAAGCACCAGGAACATTGCCTGTTTCAACCTGTCTTGCCCTCCGAGGTTGCATTGAGTCCCTCATGCAGGTATAGAAAAGGTTATGAGAAAATAGAACTTGATAATCCCACAACATTTTTGTGAGTTGCTTTGTCACATTTTTGGGGGATAATCCCTGAGAGGCCCTGCAGCAAAGAATCACAAGCTACAGAGAAGAGACAAGTAATCTTTGTTTCTGCAGGGTAAGAATGTTTTTTTCATTTTTTTATAGTCAGTGGAGCAGGAGGACTTGTTTGCTATCTATTTTGTGTTTGTAGAAGCAGAAAAAGTCATTCCCTTTTCTTCATCTCTCTACTTTAAGACTTGAGGTTAGTCCAAACAGTGGTTCCTAATCAATTAAAATAATGACTTCACTTTATCCACTGGAGAGGCTTTGGCTGATTGGAAGTGAGTATTCGTCACTTTCTGTACCACTGAACAAACTCTGTTATAACTCAAACCAAGCCATACAAATGATGGACAACAAAACCTACACAGGAATTCTGAAAGCCCCTCTTGTGTAGAGCAGAGAAGGAATATGAATCATCTTGATTGTATACTGGTTACTTAATTAACAGAAAGGAATCTATAAAGTGAAATCTGTGTGGGTGTTGCCAAGCTGTGGCTAGGATGCTCTCCCTGTTTCAGCATCTCTTACTCAGTGAAGGGATGGAAACACAAGGCTGGGAACCCAGGACATGCTCATATTAATGCTGGTGCTTGTGCAGTAGCAAGCCTAGTGAGTTCAGGACAGTCCACTTAATGGCATTGAATAACAAATGTCTTTGGATAACAAATGGCTTTGAATAACAGGCTTCTTTCTTTCCTGCTTGAACATCAAGGCAAGAGAACTTGAAGCACATGTGTTTGAGATTGAGGTTCCTGGCTCACTCAGTGCTCACATGGGATCAGTTACTTGGGGTGGTACACAGGATTATTAGATGATAATTATTGCAAGAATTTTAGTGAAGCTCTTAATCTTTACATAACCAGTGGAAAAAAAAAACCAACATGAACTCAGAATGAAGGGAGAGGGATCTGAATGTTTCATTCACAGTAATTAACATCCAAAGCAACCGGTCAAAATCAAGATGTTCAAGGATCATCTCATTTTAGCTGAAGCATTTGAGTGCACCAATGACTCTTGCATTGTTTCTTTTGACCATTTTCTGGCCTTTTTAATACATTCAAAAGTCTCAGAAATTATCTTTCTGCAACTAGGTAAAACCCATGTTAATATTCAAGCTTGTGGAGCCATGGACTTGCTTTAGTGTCTTAGCATTATTCTTTCAGTAAGGACCATTGGGAGTAGATCGCAACATCTGTGAATTTTTGTTTCTAATCTCTGTCAATTCTCAGTACACCAAATAAGTGCAGATGGGGTAGCCTCTAAACCCATGGAGAGCAAGATGAACAACTGGACACAAGTCTGAGAGTTCTTCGATATTCAATAGTACAGAAAGACCAGCTGGTGCCCAAACCTCACACTGATTTGTGGTAATGGAAACATAAATATCTGGGCAAGAAATTGTTATGACAGAAATTAGGAGTTAACAGCATATCAATGAACCAAAACTCACTGCTTCAGTGACTGCTGCAAACCTGAGAGATTTGTTTGTTATTTAAAGCTTGTATTCTAATATAATTTGTTATAAAACTTTGGTTGTTTCATGCTGACTGCACTGTTTATTTGAATCTCTGAATATTATTTTAACTGTAATGAAGTACCTAAAAAATAATGCATGGGATGGTTCTGCAGTTTCATCTAGTATTTCTGTAATTCCCACCCAACACATCTCCCAACACAACTTGTCTGTAGTGTTTTGTCCTTACTAAACAAACTATGTTTCCATAAAAGAAAATAAATTTGAAAAGTGAGCAGAATCACAGAATCGTAGAATGGTTTGGGTTGGAAAGAACCATAAAGATCATCTAGTTCCAAATCCCCTGCCATGAGCAGGGAAACCTTTTACTAGACCAGTTTGCTCAGAATCCCATTCTGACCTGGCCTTGGACACCTGCAGGGATGGTGCATCCAAAATTCTCTGGGAAAGCTGTGCCAGTGCCTCAGCACCCTCATAGTAAAGAATTTCTTTCTAATATCCAATCTAAATCTACTCTTTTTTAGTTTGAAGCCAACTCCCCTTGTCCTGTCACTGCATGCTCTTGTAAAGAGTCTCTCTCCATCTTTCTTGTAGGCTCCCTTCATGTACTTGGAAGACTGCAATTAGGTTATCCCAAAGCCTTCTCTTCTTCTGGCTGGACAATGCCTATTGTTATCCCAAAGCCTTCTCTCCTCCTGGCTGGACAATGCCTATTCTCTCAGTCTTCCCTCATACAAGAGGTGTTCCATCCCTCTGATCATCTTGGTGGTCCATTTTTCACTCTCTCCAACAGGTCCATGTCCTTCCTGTGCTGGGACCCTAGAGGTTGATGCAGCCCTGCAGGTGGGGTCTCACCAGAGAGAGCAGAGCAGAGCAGAGCAGAGCAGAGCAGAGCAGAGGGGCAGAATCCCCTCTCCGGCCCTGCTGCCCATGCTGCTCTGGATGCAGCCCAGGACACAACTGGCTGTCTGGACTGGGTCATGTCCAGCCTCTCATTCCCCCAGCACCTCCAAGGCCTTCTGGGCAGGGCTGCTCTGATCTGTTCATCCCCAGCCTGCACTGACACCAGAGGTTGCCCTCACCAAGGTTAAGCACCTTGCACTTGGCCTTGTTAAATCTCATTATATTACCTTGGGTCCACCTCTCAAGCTTGTCCAGGTCCCTCTGGATGGCATTTCTAGTGTCCTAAGATGTTGCTTCCAGCAAGCTGAGAAAAAATGGCCCATCATTGATTCTCAGGCCTAGTAGTTTCAAGAGCCAGACTTTTCTTTAGAAGGTATGCATTGGCTTGTGTTAGCTGCTTGTGTATCATAATGAGACAAAGACAGTAGGCTAAAAGTATCTAATGGTTAAAATACTTAGAAACATCTCCACTGGGATTAAAAATAAAAGTAATATAGAACAGTCCCTTCTGTACAACTGAAATTACAGCACAGAATTGAAAAACTGAGTAAGAATTTTTCAACATGAATATAATTGTAAATTCTCACTCTGTACGACCTCTGCACATATTGTTATACATCTCTATATAATTAAGCTGTAATTAAGTAAACAGATGAAATATATCCCTATGCCCACATTAGATTAAGTAATCTTAAAATACATCTATCCTTGTTGCAGTGCTTTGTTTGTGACAATCTTGCTGATATTGTATTGTGGGGAACTGCCTACCATCAGAGAAATCAGGAGCACTCATTAATTCCTTGAAGAACAAATGCTGCTTACCTTTTCATATGCTCAGTTTCCTGGGAGCTGGGGATATGGTCGTGCTGGCATCTGTGCAGCTTGGTAGCTCATCATCTGTTGCAGGGGGACAAGGGACAGAATTTGAGCAATTTTGCCTAACTGTTCTGTCGATTAAAATTTTTCATTCAAAAATCTAAGTTAGCTGCACACCTAAGGCATGCTTCTTGTTTTTCTGTAATCACACAATCACAGGCATACGTGTGCATGCCTCTTATTTACACCAGAAACAACCTGAAGATGTCCAAAATCCACTTTCAGGACTTCTGGCCTACTAAGACACCAATGCCTAGACAATGCATCAAGTATATAAGCGCCTGTGTAAAGCGTTATAGCATCTCTGAAATTGATCCAGGTTATTCTGTGCTTCTAGGCGCCCTAGCTGTAAACTGGTTCTAGATTTATTGGCCAAAGACTGTGTCTTGTCTGCAGGCATTTTTCTGATATTTCTTGGTTGTTGTGCTGAAGTGGCTGCTCCTACAAAATGTAGCTAAAAACTGTTGCTTAAAGAAATAAAGGTGGCTGAAAATTAATTTTAGATGTGATTCTTAAAGATATATTTATTATTCAGACTAGGCAGCATTCAGTAAATGAGGGATCTAAGTACTTATTTAACTTGCAAAATCTAAATTAAAGGAGATTTGAAACTTGAACAGAGCCAGCCATTGCTCACTCTTCATAATCAATGGAGCAATTAACAAAAACTTACTAGCTTACTGCTGGTGGTAAACTACAAAGACAAGGTTCATGAATGCATTGTCCTGCTATTTTCAAATATGTAATTATAATGGACAAGGCGCAGCATTCACATAGAACAGCAGGATTAATAGCGCACCTCATAGAACATGGACTGCAAGTAAAAAAGTATCTTTGGAAACAGACAGGACAGAGCTCAGCAATAATCTTATCAAAAGCATCCTGTCAGAAAAGGCTCTCATCAGTTAAGAAAAACAAAAAAGTGCTTGTTACTAAGGTACAGTGGAAAGAACACAAACCTTGTTTACTTTTGAGCATGGGGACCTGCTGTACTTTAATGAACAGTGTTTGAGGAAGAATACTATGATAGTAATGGTACCGTGTCCAGTCAAGCTTTTTGTACATTTATAAAGAAGAACTCTTGGACGTTGTAGGAAACCTCATCTGTTGATCATCTATTAAGAAAGAAAACTGGAGTTGTAAATTCATGAGACTGGAGAGGTATGATTTGGAAGAGTGGATCTACCAAACCTGGATAATCTATGCTATGCTTGAAACACACAAAAATTCAGCTATTCCATCTGTGTCTACTGTGGTTGCAAGAGTAATAATACTTAACTAATAAGAACAATGTCGTTAATCCTTCTTTGTTTTATTGGTTTGTGTGAAATGAAATTAAAGGGTTCCTGTAATTCAAACAAAAGGATAGGATTTTTTTATATTTTCCTGTCTTGATTCTTTCCTTGTTAGATGTTTCCATCTTCCCTTGCTTGTAACTTATTGCCTATGTGTTGTGCACCTTTGTGCCTTCACAAGCTGAAAAAATATTTCTTAATCAGTGGAGGAATTAATTTTTTGACAGCTAACACAATAACAGATTTTTTGTTTACTTCCTTTATGTCTCACTCTTACATGCCCCATGCTTCATCCTTTTTAAAAGTCAGCATTATTTTAATGTTCATGCAGTTATTCATTGCCTGCTGATTTACACATCTTGGATTTAGATGTTTTGCCAGCTGACCTGTAGTACTGTAGGCCAGATTAGATTTCAAATGAGGGCTCTGATTTTTAATTTCTGGCTTAATTTCTGACTGAGATACAAAGTTCCTGATCAGTTGTGGGTGATTGACCAAACCTTCTGTGGAGCCTTTTCTACTCATCAGGATGTTTATGTTTTCTGTCTTACACAAGTATTGTGAAAATATCAACAATTAAATTTAATGTAAAATTATTGACATAGCGCTATAGGGAACTTTATAAATACACAAATTCTTCCCAGGTAAAATATGAATGAATGCTCTAATTTATTTTTTTTGTGTTATTTATCTGGAAAAATTTGTGTTAATTATGCCATCTGGTTTCTTTTTTTGTTTCATTATATATACCTTTGGTTTTTCAATGTGATTTTATTACCTGAGTGCTGAACAGAGTGATATGCTTCCAATGCAATTTCTCTAAGGACTTAGCATCCATGCCATTTTCTCCTGCAATTAGTTTTTGGTTTTGAAAACATTTTTTGCTAGTTTTTAGTTGTATTTTCAGGGTGGTTTTTTTATTTCAGTAGGCAACTTATCAAGTGGATTTATTATGTTTTACATGCCTTTATGATGTTGAAATATTATCTACTTGCTTTTTAAGAGAAAAAAAGCTGTACCAATTAAAGTATGAATCAAATTCTTAAAGACCTATTGAAGTGAATATTTCCACTAATTTCACTAAATGACTGTCAGAATGAGAATGAAATTCTAAATTTGCAGATTCAACTGTTAAATAAGAACTATAGTTATTTACAAGCTAATATCATAATAGTCCACGAAAGAAAAAAACTAGGCTTGCATCTACAAAAGTCTTTGTCCTTCCTGCACTTGATTATTTTTTGCAGCTGCAACAATGGTGACACTCTTTAGATATTGTAAGAATTTTTTTCCATGTGGGATAAAAAGAGGTGCTTAGGCTGCTATACTTACTCATTTTAAAATAGGTTTTGGACTGTGTCTCGGTTTGGAAGACAGGTGTCTGCTAGGGAGGGCAGGAGCTTCCCTTGGAATGAAAAGTGTAAACCCCCTCCCTCTGAATTATTATAGTTTTGAAATCAA
Source organism: Anthoscopus minutus (assembly GCA_013399455.1). Classification (NCBI taxonomy): domain Eukaryota; kingdom Metazoa; phylum Chordata; class Aves; order Passeriformes; family Paridae; genus Anthoscopus; species Anthoscopus minutus. Next base: position 29,375 of record VWYI01011734.1, read on the forward strand.
GGGGCTCTCAGGCAAAGATATGGGGATGGGAATAACAGTTCTTTACTAGTATGTATAATAAGGCAAACAAACATTAATAACTACAGCATTAAAAACAAAACAGGAAACAGGAAACAGGTTTGTTCCTCACAAACCCCTCTGTGGGCAGTCAGTCCTGATGCTCCTGCAGGGCTCTGAGGAGCACCCAGCTGGAACGGCAGAGATGAGCAGGAATCCCAGGCTGATGGATGGGATGGATCAGTCTCCATGGCAGTGGCTGGCACTGCAGGGAGCCTGGTAGGACAGAGGGTGCAGACAAAGAAGATGGAGGAGAAGGAGAAGGAGGAGAAGAAGACGAAGANTAGCCTGCATCTGCCCTTGCCCTCCTTTTTACCTGCTCCCCTTCCCCACTGGGGCCAGCCAAACTCTTTGTGTTTCTCAAGCAACCAATAAGATCTGCAGTCAGGTTTCCTCAAGTAATGGAGAAAAATTCTATAGGTGAGCAGGAACAAAAAGAAGGGCACTTAACCCCCAATAGACTTATAGGTATAGATCTCATAAATATATAAAAATATTTTAGAATCAGATATGATACATTGCAGGCAAACATAATTTGTTAATATTTGCTACAGTTTATTAAAACCAGAAGTCATCTCACTAAAGCTGATTTCAAAGCACTATTTAGATTCCTCCAGGAGATGAAATCACAAATGACATGATATACCAACGAGCAGGCACTAAATTTATTTCTCTTTGTCCAATAAGAGTCACTATTTAATTTACATAAAGGGGTTTTAAGTCCATTGACACTAATACACATGAACTGTGTTTTAGTAATAATAATACTTTCCACTCCCAGGAATACAGATTTTCTAGAAGAAAAAGAAAATATAATATAAAAAGAAAAGGAAAGCTGTGTGAGCAGAAGTGTCAAATTCAGCTATGAGAATATACATACAATAATATAGGTGAGTTAGGGCATTCAACTACAATTTGGGCTCATTTATAGCTAAACATCATTCTATCACTTCAATCAGCAGGCAAGGCAGCAAGGGTCTAATACCCTTGAAAATGAGGGATACATTTTATCTCCAGCTCATCACCCAGATACTGAATTTAGCAGGCATTTACATGTCTATTTATTTTTTATTTATTTATAAATTTTTCACATAAAATTTATAGTGGACAGGAATGTATTCTTTTGAAATAGCCAGCAAAAGTTAGACCCTGAAATGTTACCACTGAATTCCAGTTATTTAGTAACATACAAATATAATAATTTTATAAAAATTATTTTAAATTATGATATATATAATTGTCATAGGTTTACTTTCTAATTCTCAGTGTGTTTCTAGACTGAAATGCCCTTTCCCAAGTACTATGTACAATGGTAGCTTTCTGTTAAAAGCACAATGGCTGGCACAAGATGCTCCCACTCTCTGCCTAGCATCACCATATGGTCTCATTTTTCATCCTTTAAAACAATATTACTTCTAGAGTGGATGGAAGTGTTTCTGTGCAGACCTGGGACTCGGCCAGAAAGCAGTGCCTCCTACTCATGTTCAGGACAAGGCTGCTACCGTCTCCCACTCTCCAGTGAGAACAGACGTATTCTTATTTTGCCATTTTTGATGATGAACAACTTTGATGGTGCTTTTGAAAGCACTCACAGGACTTCCATTTCAGATCCTTTTCTTCACTGCAAGTCACTTCCAGGAACAGCACTGTATCAGTGATCTGGAGGCATGGCTCTGCCTCTGGATGTCCATCGTCCTTTTCTCCATACCTGGTAAGGCTGAGGTGCTATGTGTGCCCAAAAACTGCAGGAGAGCAGTTTGGCTAGGTGCAACAAGCCTGTGTGGAGTGCCATGGCAAGCCCTGACAGAGTTTATATTCAGCTTTAGGTGCTCCTGAAAATGCTGTCTAACTAGCTTGAGTGAGGAGTGTTTGTTGTGGTGGAATTAAACGCCAATGTAGCATGGCTGCTTTCAAACAGCCGACGAGCTGTGAGTGTGCATCTCCGTTGTGCTAATTTGCAGAACACATATGCAGTGACTGGTTCAGCCTGCAGAGAAGGATCATTGTGTTTGGATCACATTGCTCATGTTGTTCAGTCTTTTGCTGGCAGAGCCTAATAATTGCTAATTACTGTTCTGCTGGTGTTTGTAACTGAACTGCAAAAGTACATGACTTTTATCTGGGTTCTAGGCTTTTTCTCTCTAGCCAACAGCCACACCAGTAGGCTGGAACAGGCAAGATTTAGAAGCGCTTTTCTATGCCTCACTGACAATCTGATGGGAGAAGAAAACAGCACTTGTTGAGAGAATCCCAATTAGCACGGTTTACCAACTGCACTCCAGAGAGGCGCGATCAGGCCCAAAGGAGCTGGCGTGGCTAGAAACACGGGGTTTTTTTTCAGAAAACTGGCTGACACTGATATTCTTTTGCTACTGCTTTCCTCTCTTGCTCCCATTACTACTCCGCCAATTTATTTTCGGGCTCATTTCCGCGGATGATGTCCCGCGGGGACAATTATCCTGAACCCGGCTGGGGAGGCTGCTAAGGCGAGACCGAGGTCCTCGCAGGGCGGGGAGGACGGAGAAGCCTCACGCCCGTGACCCAGACCGACGCAGCTGGGCGCGGGTGCCCATCCCGGGAGTGTCCGCACTGGACGAGCGTTCTGCCCACTGTCCGGACGTGCGTGTGCGAGAGCTGCGCTGCGGCGGG
>VWYI01011735.1:208-66603 GCA_013399455.1 Anthoscopus minutus
ACATTTGTATATTATGAATACATGTTTAACTTTTATAAAATAAGATAGAAATTACATAATACATCTATATATTTGAATATAATGGGAAATTAGTGCACTGTATTAATACAAAGCACCACATCCTGAAGCCACAAAAACTCCAGTTTAGGTGAGGCAGGGAAGCTTAGATGAGGAAAGATATGTCTTTAATTAAGGTTTCAAGCACAACCTATTACACACTGTTTGTGACCCACAGCAGCAACAAGCTAAAGATGAGGGGGCTATTTTTAACAGTGTTTTAATGTGCTTAGTGCATTTAACAGATAGTCATTGTTCTAGATCAGATTAAAAAAACAAAGTGGCAAATACAAAAACTTTGGTTTCATTCAGAAACAGGCAAGTGGCTGAGAATCACTGCATCTTGAGGAATATAAAACTTAACTCCTACATGAATGAAACTATTAGGATGATTTTTGGCCAGGGGGGAGAAATCAAAATAGATTTATTTTGGTTTTATTTTCAACCATTTCTTCCCAGGCTGACAGGTAAAATATCTAATTCTGTGAGCATTAGGTATTTTAGATGAAACAACTACGGTGATGGGAGATGAAATTCCTTTTCTGCATGCTTGAGCAGTGCTCAATTGGAACTGCAACCAAAAAAGAATATTAAATATCTGGTTTAGATTCAAATGAAACCCCATATATGAAGGGAATCCACACAGCATTCAAATCACTACTACTAGAGACATTTTGCAACACTTCCAATAAAAACTTTAGTAAAGGAGGGAGAATTCTAGTTAAAACAGTGCTATACCTCACATTATATCAACCATCAAATTGACCCAGTCTGAACTACAACTTGGATCCCGCCATCAGTGGTCTGTCACTCCTAAAACATTTCACTCACAGAAAAATCTCCAGCACATGCCTATGAAAAACATTTTTTCCCCATACACTTTCCCTGCATCTCATCTTGAGATTATGGTCACACAAACCAACTACCACAACAGCTGAGGAAAAGCATTGCAGGAAGAAAGCTAATCAAAAATACTCCACCTAGGTAACTGAAGTACAGAACAGCACTCCTGGCTACTGCTGTTATATAAGTAAGAAGAATTTACTTTAGAGGACAAGGTTACCAAGTCAAACTTGAAAGAACTGTCTTCTGAATGCCAATAATAAGCTCTCTTCACTTGGTCCTTGACATGTTGTCTTAAAGACCTTTTATGAGTACTGTAGAAAATGGTAAACATTTATTCATCCTATCAACACTTCCAACCACCACTTTTACCTCATGAAATTATTCCGTTCCATAAACATAGATAATTAATTATGTTTACTTTCTGACTATCAGTCTTGATAGTTATGTTCTAAGGGACTAACCTGGATTTTAATCCCATATATTAATAACGGGTAGAACTTATACAAATTTACAGCCTTTTTTCTCCAACTTCTCTCAACTGAAAAGCTGAATTTCATAGTAAACAAGCAAACACACACATTTCTTCTTTTGTGTAAGCTATACTGAAAACCCCACCCCAGGATAAAGTATTATCAAAGTCTTGTTAGCATGACAGCTTTGAAAAATACCATTTATCCACAGCGTAGTAAGGAATCAAGCAACACAACTTTTCTTTACCGTTCTATCTATGCAGTAGTTTGCAAAAGTTATCTTGACTGAAAATTAAATGTAGACATACAGAATGCAGGTAGTATAAAACAAACTATGCCTTAAATAAACTTTTTGATTTGAACTGCTATATAAAAGCCGAAATACAAACTTTCTTCTAGATATACTTCTATAACGATATAATTAACTGTTTCATATACTGACAAATACAATCTAATGCAACAATCCTAAGAGTGCTTTAGAACTGTATGGTTTACTTAATAATTATCCACAAGTAAGTATTTCTAAAAAACTCAAATCCCTTTATCAATTCCAATAGTCAAGGAAAATGTAGCAGTAATTACTACTTTTAACCTATGTCAAGATTCCATCTTCAAGATCTTACTAACTTATTTATCAAAAATTTTATTGGCAAAAATTTGCACCCGTGACGGAAATTTGTTAAGCACTTCGAGTTATCTGAATACCGGACTAAAGTCTGAGTAGACTTCAAGCTTCATTCTATTAAGGGTGTCCAAGCATTAGAAAGATGCACAGCTAAGCAACATCAACATTTAAGAAAGCCAACTACATACAGATTTAAGGATCTTCTGAAAGAATACCAAAGAACTACCCTCAAGTGCAGATGTTTTCCTTTTACATATGATAAAAAATAATCTTTAAAAGAAATCCATACCTTGGGTTTCCTCTTAGTGCAGCATGGTGAAGAGCATTAAACCCATTGTTGTTGGTGATAGTAACATCTGCTCCAGCCTCTAAGAGTACAGCAAGGATATCATCGCGCTTTTTACTTATTGCATCATGAAGTGGAGTGTCTCCCTCAGAATCCTAAAACAAAAATTTATGTCAATTTTTGCATGCATTCACTCTAAAAAGATGCTAAAACATCACTGAGAAAACTGACAACACAAAACAAAACAGCTCTTCCAGACCTGAGCACTGCTATACTGCAGAGTTCAGAGCAAGCTGCTTCTTGTTTTGCTCCAGTTTTGCAAATGCTTCAGTGGGAAACCCCACCCTGAGCTCCACCACTGTACAGTCACACTACTGCCAGAACTATGCTTTGCATCCCACGGCACTGAAAACACTGGCTGATAATGACTTCTCTGTGCTTCTTATCCAGATGGAGTTGATGCCCAAATTACAATTTATGAGTAGCAGGACAGCAACAAAAACTAATGTGACAGAGGGAAGACTACTCAGGGAGAAGTAGGCATGGAATTTTGAGCAATAAATGCTAAGTTCAGCCAGCAATTAACCACATAGAAGACAATACCGAAATGACTGTGAAATTAAAGCATAGGCAAGTCAAAATAAAATGCAGTCCAGGTACTAAAAGCAGGCTGTTGTTTCAAATGAAGCATATAATTTTCTATGAAGGAAAAGCCAATGTCATAAAGCAATATTAAGCTTTTAACTTATAATGGCTAATACAAGATTATATTACACGAGGCTCGTGATAATACCTGACTGCACAATTAAACAGGAAAAGAATTTATACTTTTAGTTTGATGCTTTGTTTTTCGAATATCCCAAATAAGGAAAAAATTCTTTTTACCCCTAGAAGTATTTTGTACATTACTTATTCAAGGACTCAAATGGCTGGACTGAAAAGAAATGCCCTAGACAAACAGCGAGAAAACACATCCATTTAAGCTTATTTGCAGCTACATAGGCAAAATCTCCAGATTTATGCTTCAAGTAAAATTCTTGCACCATATAAGTCAGGAAGGCTTTTGTCACCAACACTGACTCAACTGCAAGCTGACTAATACAGATACTGAACATTTTAGCAATATATTAGTACCGAAACAGACCTCTGTTTTCATACAGTGAGAATCAAACCTGCTAAACAAAAAGTGCCAGGATATGGAAACACTTGAACCAGTGTGAACCAATTTGCCAGAACTAAATTATGTAGTTTTTATTTGGTTTAAGTGATCATATTTCCTGAATTTCCTGTTTACAAACTAACATATGTTTCTGTTTGAAACATGAAGTGGCCACAGCAGTAGAGTGCTGGCCAGTTAAATTCCAGTCATGCCTCAGTCTTACTCCTCTCCGCTCTCATTGACAAATCCTTCATCTACTCACATTTGCACATCGCAGTTCCCCAGCACAAATGCTGCATCTGAAAGTTCATTTTTTCAAGAGCAATTATATTTTCCAGATGAGCATCCTTGCACCATTCTATTGACTTTTTCAACAGAAACAAAATTCTGTAATTTAAACTTGGGCAACCCATATGTTCCTATGTGACTTACAGTAACCCTTTACTGGTCTCAGCAAATCAGATTCCTTATTATACCTCCTGTTCAACAGATACTAAACAGGATCTGGATGGACATAATAGTTCAACCTCAGCAAGATGAAGACAGTGCCTTAAAAGTCAGGTAGAAGGAGATACATAAACAATCACTATACTCACTAATTTCAAAAAAGCTTTTGCTCATCTTCTTTTATGTGGATACACAGCTCCAGAAAAATCTGATTATTGACATGGCAAAACAAGGAGGTGATGTCTTAATACTGCATATCTTGATTTGCCTAGGCCACTACAGCTTTTTCTAATGCAAATCTCTTCAAACTTACCCGTTCGCATTTGTTTTACTAATGCAGCTCATGCAGCTGCATTCCGCAGTGTGGATACCTGCTTATTGGATAGCACAGTTCCACTCTACCTTTTTAACAGGACATTGCACTTATGCTACTGCTTCCATCAACTTCATTACAGATGAAATTCCCTGTGAAATTATGGTACTTGAGATCTTATGCATGAGGGCTTTCTAGATAAAAAGCTGAATATTTGAAAGTAAATCTGGCTACACAGTTCAGTCAATGATAGATCTATTTGGGGGAAAAAAAAGGGTTTCTTTTAACAAAGCATTCCCCAGTATCATCGTCCTGCTAAAACTGTAGCTTGCAGAAGGAGCACAGAGTTGTGAGTTCGATATAGGAATAATTAATCAGGAAGGAAAGTTAACAATTATAAATAACTACAGACTGTTAAAATGCCAACTAGTACCAACTGTCTAGAATAAACCAGGTGTCAATCTAGCTTTTAAGAAAACAGACTTAATATCATTTTCATTACAGTTGATCACATGGAGTGGTGAAGGCTGAGACAGACAACTTTACAATGTCTGTTCCTTTCAATCCCATTTTCCATAATTCTTCTATCCCCTGCATGCAACAAATCATACAATTCAGTAGCTGAAAAGTAACCCTACATCAAAATTTACTTTACCTGGAGACTGGGGTGGCAGCCAAAGTCCAGTAAAGTCTTGACAACTTGTAGATGACCTTTGTTGACAGCAATATGGAGAGGAGTCTGCCTGCGCTTGTTGCGAGCATTCAAATCCGCACTGCCTCGGTGCAAAACCTCAATCACAGCACCCTCGTCACCAAAGGCTGCGTGATGGACAGCCCTGTCTCCATCCTTGTCCTAAAGTGGAAACATTCGTTTAACCTGGTGTGTTGGACATTTCCTTTGCATTTAAAGGAATAATAAGATTATTTCAACTAACAACTGTCCATATTTTATGTAATAAGAAAAATGAGACTACCATGATGCCTAAATACTTAATTAAATAATTGCTCAAACTGCAACAATAGAGGCTGAAGAATCAGTTCATGTATAAACACACATGTTCTACAACATATGATATACTACAGCATATACAACTATTGCCCTGAATCCTTGTGTGGTTTGTTCATCAAACTCAAATGGCTTCATTTGGGTTCTGACTACAAAATAACCACTGCCAAGAAAAAAACCCGAAACAAAAGAACCAAAAAACCCACACAAAATCCAGCACCCAAACAGTATTACACTTACTATCCTGGGGTAGCTCTTCCTGTAATGTGGGAAGCATTACAGATTCCCACAATGCAAGACATGAGTATTTCCTTGTTCATACAATTAGGTTAGTATTTATTAGGATTTATTTTGTGTCTTGGTTTTCACTTAATAAACCTTTTATGAAAGAGATTTTTGACTGATGCTGACATTAACTATAAGTTCTGATTCTGTGTTGATGATTCACAGTGTTAAAACTCTGATTCAGTTTGTTTCAGTTTCACCCAAATTGCAAATTAAAATGTGAAAGCCAAATTTGTCAGTTTAGGCTATTTTAACATTCATAGATGTTGACTGTACAACATGAAACATTTTAAAATATCAATCAAGCCATTTCAGCATTAATGACAGTATACAAAAGATAGAACTAAAATGGAAGCTATACATGATGAAATAACTTCCATAAGCTAGTTTCTAACTATTTGTGCATAGTTTAATATAACCATGCATTCGTACAATTCAATTTTGAAAACAGAAAAAAAATTCTGGTTTGAATTTTGTACATTCAAAACAAATCGAGCTCATTTGTTTTGAAAAACACTGAAAATTGTAAAATAAAATCATGACTGATCAAGGGCTCACTGCCTCTCCTGAGTTAGCTTAAGTTTCTCATCAATTTGCTTCTTCAGTTATGTCTTTCAAAAGTACTTTTTTTTATATATATCACATTTCCAATATATTTTAAACTGATGCAAAAATTAATAGCTCTTAGCATAAACCACATTTGCACAACAAGACTAGTTACAGCATGGAAAATGCTGGAAGAAGATTTATCCTCTAATTATCAAATGTACCTTTTTGAAAATATGGATATGGCTTTCAAGATGGTCAGGGCACTAAACAGCAGTTTCAATAGCTTTTGAAAAGATACTTTTATTTCTCCAAATCAACTCATGCTACCAAGTCGCCTTCTCAGATCGCAGGATTCCTTCTCAGACTCATCTAACATGAACGAACAGTCAAAAGAAGCCAAAGCTTGCCCATTTGGAAGGGGAAAAGATAAGAAAGGGGACCTTCTCTATATTTTTCATCTGGTTGTAAGGATCATTATGAGGCAAACCTTATCAAGAGTGTGCCAGTAGTCCTAAACTGCTACAAGACTTGTATTTACAGAGCACTTGTTTCACAGAGGCATGGTAATTTGTCTTTTCACATTTGAAAAGCACACCGAGACATTTATGGATAAAACCCCATATAATTACTGAATGTTTTAGTTTTACCATATTTCAATTCTGAGACACAACAGCCTGATTTTATTAAGTCTTGATGTATAGAATTCCTACTTTAATGAGCAAAGGTCCGGGATCATGCAGACCTTTTTTTAGCTCAGCATCAAAACAAATCATCTCAGGGACAAAATCCTACGCAACAGCAACAATTCATCTAGAAAAAGCTAGCAACTAGTAAATCATCTGTTCTTAAGACTTACATTTAGATATAAATCTAAATATTAAAAGTATCCCATTTTTATACATGCTAACAGTATATTATTGTCAGTACTATTAATATAATAACTGACAATCACTAATGTCTGCAGCCTAGAAGGTTACATATTTTTACTATGCAATATCTACGTCAGGCTTTTTGAGCCATGTCAACAACCAACTATTCTCTGACTAAACAGCGGCCACTTGCAGTCTACATTAAGACATCAGAGAAAAACACAGGAGACAACAATGAGGATAGTCCCAGAAAATGTCATCATGAATGTATATACTCTGCAGTAATGACCGTAAGTGTAAAAATATCCAACTTAGCTATTAAGTAAGGAAAGTAAGGAGTTTTATCCACTGCCTTCATGCCTTTGACCACAACAGTGAAGTAAATGGACTACATTTTTGCTCTCTGCTTGATGGGATGGCTCTGCTGAATCTTTGCATTTTATAAACAATTATGTTTATAAATATTATATATGTGTGTGCATAGCTATAAATATTGATAAATAGCTTACATTTTTAAAGCGTGAAAAATATAACTACTAATCTAATAATACTATGAAAATTATTAATATTAACCAAAGAAATGATATAATCAAGTGGGAATACTATCTTCACTTAAGCAACACAGTTGTGTGAAGACGGCTTTTAAAGTCAAGTACAACCCTGACAATTATTTTATGCTAGCATGATGATACTTCTGAAGCCTGAGCAAACATGAAACTCTTCACAATTCTAATGCTAGCAGTTTACCAGGTGTATTGTCTTCAAATTGGTTAAGGAGTGCTTCTACCCATCTCTTTAATGCTTCTAACCCTCCCTTCCGTCCACCACTAGATCAAAACATGGCAGCTCTGAATACCACACTACAGACAAAAAGCAGTTTAGTCTAATTTTTACTTTGTACTGCAGTGAAAGCACTACTTCTAACATGCAGTTACTTCACAGAAATCAGACCACAGCAGGCATGTATTGCATCAATCTAAGCCATCTTTAGAATTTAGCACGAAAGCTTTTTACATTTATGGTGTATCTGAAAATAAAAAACAATTTTAATTTCAAGAATTACATTGCCTCACTCATGTTTTCATATTCTCTAACTTCTGTATATCAAATACAATATAATGCTAGACGCCCAAGCATGTGAAGTTATTTTTCTGTTATGCAAACAATTAGGTACACAATTTCTCAGCATCCCACTAGGCTTCAGTTTTTATTCTTAATAAATCAAATTTGACAGATCTTTCTTATGCCTTACAAAATGACAAATGGTTGCAATATCAGTGAATTCTGTATTGAGTAAAAATCAATTCAAAATGCAAATATCACAACATGCTGATAGATAATTCTCACGAACAATTACTCTAAAAAACCTAAACATGAGACACCCTTCCATTTTCAGTGAAGTTTTAAAAAAAGACACTGAAAGACTGGACACATAGCTGGCAGTTTCTACCCAAAGATACTGTTATTACTTTCTGCTTCAACTTGTTTTAGTTAGGAATTAAGATTCCCCCTAACTGAACTTTGTATATGTAAGAAGCATGGAAAGCATCTGAAGTCGGAAATCCAGTATCTCTTTTTCCCTCAACGCCACAGGCAGAGTTTCCCACTGAATATTTTGAAATTTTTAGGTTACCTCTGCTTCTACATCCACGTTCTGTTTCAGAAGCAACTTCAAAATGTCTACATGGCCGTTCTGGCTTGCAGCTTGCATAGCTGTGTGTCCAGCACATTGCCCGTTCACCTGGAATGCCAACACTTGCAGGTGAGTTGCAAGACACACACACACACCCACACACCTGAAAGGCTGTTGAGCAGTAGAAAACTTAAAGCAACAGCACACATAACAGAATGAAATTAACAATTATAAGATGCCTTCTCTGCATATATAGATCTCCTAGGTCTTCTCTATTTCCTTTCTATGTTAGCTAGACTGAAGGAAAGAGGAAGAAATGGATATATAGCAAATTTTAAGACACTAATGCTACTTGGATTAAAAACATTCATCTTTGTGTGACTTCAGTAAAGGCAAGATTTTTGAGAACCAGTCTCAGATTTATACCTGTCCTCTGCTCTATGGTATATGTAACTTCCTTGCCAAATTTATAGCAACAACAGGGGAAAGTATGAACCCATGTTTTGTAAAAACTTAAGCTAAAAATCAGTGCTCAGAACCAAAGTTCAGACACTTAATTGCGAGCATTACTACTGCTGCAGTGAGAAAGACTTTAACTTTAAAATACATTCCCTAAATGAACTCCTATAATTACTAAGCATTTTCTTTTAGATTTGACAGTATTAGACAAGATGGTAAAAGGAATCTGATAGAGAACAGATTAGATGATCTACCTCGTGAGTTAATAAAACAAAACAAAACCAATTCACAATAACAGCAAAAATATCCTGAAAAATCTACCCTCTTCCTTCTATCCCCCATGAAAAAAGAAATTCAAGACTCTTCAGTAATTGTGAACCTTTGGTTCTCTGCATCAACTCCGACAGCCAAAGGCTGAAAAGTATCTTAATTCATGGCAGATAAAATACAAAATCAGTCCAGCAAGAAAGTATGTACAGCTCTGTGTTCACACAGCACACACACATTTCATAGAACAACAAATGGAAGAGGAGACACTGTAACTAGTTGTACTACTTCTAAGAAGATACACTCTCAATTGGCAAGGACTATTCAGAACAGCTGCACTTCCTTTATTACTAGAGGCCCCCCAAAAGAGACACTGCCAAAACAGAACACTCACATCTACATCTGGCCTCTTTAGCAAGTCTTCCACTTTAGCAACGTCTCCATTGGCAGCAGCTTTAACCAATTCTTCATTGAGGTCTCCAGATTCTTGTGTTTCAAATAGTTTTTTCAATAGCTGGGACAATCTCTCTGTAATTGTAAACCAAAGGACAACTATGATTACAAGCCTAATGACACAAGAACAGGAAAAAAAACACAGCTACATTTGTTGTGTTTCTAAGGCCATGTACATAGTAATACACAAACTACCATAAAACAGCAGCTGTAAAATTACCAAATTGGAAGTAAGAGCTGCATGCCAATACCCTTTAAACAGTGGAGACTGCCACATTAGACACTTCCAAAGAAAGATGACTGAACCACAAACAGCTTTTCTTTCGCAAAATGCAAAAGGGCGGGACAACTTAAAAACATGAACTTGTGTATTGCTATAACAGACTTTCTAACATGAGGTATAGCCTGTCTTCAGTGATTTGAAACACTAAGTTTTATTACTCTTCTAGATAGTTTTATGGTCACTGCACTCAGTTCTTTATTGAAAAAACTCACTGCATCTATGCCTCCTTCGGAAAAAATCTAGAAAACTATGCAGAAAGTTTTCTTGGCATTAAAGCAAATATGTGAAGAGGAAAGAACAACTAGCTATGACTACAAAAAAGGAAAAATTCTAGTTTCAATTGATCTGTGAAACTGCCAACAGAACACAAACCACGCTGGACAGTCTTTCTGTCTTTTTATTATATGAATGACAGTATGTTCAAGAAAACTGAAGTGTGATTACATAGACACCAAAAAATCCCACTGTAGTTAGGCACAGGATATCTGACTCAATTTTAAGACAGGAATTTTAAAGAAATAAATATTCTAAGTAAACACCTACAAGAGATCCTTTCCCTGCACCTGCTATCTTACAACACCTTTTAAACAAGGAGGCTGCTTGTTACTGCCAGTGACCCTTTCTTCATGCCATAGTCCCTACCTCAATCTTATGCCCCTTCCAAGCATTGTGAAATCTTTAGAGTGGACCTCCAAAGACACACCTGCACAGTGACTAAACAGAAGCACTTGATCAATATAACATCTCCATATTGACTGCAAGCTTTTTCTCCTATCTTTCTCAAGTACAACTTCAGTTACCCAAACTCCAAACCTATTATTAACCCTGCATATTAACAATGTATTAGTACCTAACAACATTTTTTTAAATTAACACAATTACTTGCCATATATACATATATATATTAGTGGTCATTCTTCAAACTTACCACCAGAAGCATTACTTATAGCAGATCCTGCTGATGCCACCTTTGAGACAGCTGCTGGATTATAGGTCCAAGATGTCCCACAAACCTCTACCTTTAAGTCACTATCTGAATAGATCTGCTGAACCCGACCAACTTTACCTAAAGTCTGAATTAAAGAACATATCAAATGCAAATAAAACATTCAGATTTCTAAATATTTTATTTTTAATGTTATATAAAATTTTATGAAGTCCATTGTTTAACAGTACAATCACTAGCACCTTTAGACAGACTTCATTTAGGCTAAGCAGATTGCTACACCTGAGCAAGTTTACACTGTGTTTGACGAAAACTTAGAAGAAAATCCCTTTTAGACTCCTGCAGCCTGCAGGTATATTACTAATAACAACTGGAAATACTGAAAAGCTTTACCATTCTATGAATGCAAACACATAGCTACTCACTGGAAGCATTGCTTCAGCCCACTCTCCATGACCTCTCTGGAGCAGCTTGATTCGCTCCAGGTCGTAACACACTTGAACAAGGTCACCCACTTGGAACTGAGAGGTACCTCCTTCTGCACCTTGAGCAGCATCTCCACTTCGGACAACATTGGCCTTGGTGAGAACAGCTGGATTAAATGTCCACCTAAATAATGAATCATTTAAAGCAGATATTAATCACACAAAGCAAAAGATATGTTTAAAAATTATCTGCTCAGTAAGTTTCTGCTTGTATGTCTACAAACTTTCTGCGACTGGATACTATGGATACTGTATTTGCTGTTACCTGTTTTTTGTCCATTAACTTGCCTGAGGCTCATTAATTCATTAATTGTGTCTCATTAATTAATTTCAAGGATAATCTTCAGAGATATACATTTGTAAAGGCAATTAAGAAATATCCTACCAAAGGGGAAGCAAGCTGACAGCTATGTAAAAGGTCTAAAAGTAGCTATATAGTAGATTTATTTTTCCAGGGATAGGAAATAACTAGTTGAAAAGCAGCAGATCCAAGTTGTCTCACAAGGATTGAATTGTCAGGAAGAACACAGAATTTTGGCCCCTCTCCCCAGGTCAAAAGATGCAATATTAAGTTATAACAACATTTTTCAATTAAATGGATGTCCCAGACATACCTCAATTTTCAAACAAACTGTCCTATTGGTAGTATAAATTTTACTGATTTAAAGGCATTTAGCTGTTTAGTCAGGGAGGAGACCACAAGACAATGCAGGTCCTGTCAATGACTTTGCTGATATGACTGCCAGAAGAAAAGCCTTTTGTACCCCTTTAGATGGGAAAATAGCTTTGTTCTGCATTACTTTGCAATATTAACAAATATCTTGAGGAAAATCCTGAATGAACAATATACTAATTTAATTAATTCTTTCTGGACAAACTGAACAGGTCAAACTCCATATACAACTGAAATTATATTCCATTCATCAGCTGCTTTTTAAAGATAAGCCTAAGACTTGAGAGCCAGAGAACAGAAAAGCATGTGGCCATATCAGATTCAGACTCCACTGTGCAGCTGGGTTTGAGTCTTGTTAGCGTGGATGCAGCTAAGCAAATTTAAACCTAAACTGCTATCGGAGAGTGGTTTTGGCTTCTCCAATACCTCATGTTCTTGGTCTGTATTTACATAACTAACATTCCTTTGAATAATAAAATGCTATGCATGTGCAGGGCACCCCCACCCAGGGGGGGGCAAAGATTTGATTATTGTTAAAGTAAGAGGCGTGGCTTTGAGTCCCAGGAAGAGGGGACTCCACCCCTCTGCCTTGGGGGATGTGTCTTCTAAGCCTGGGAAAGGTAAAACTCCACTCTTCCTCTGTAAAACCCACCACCCTGCCCCTGTACGAAGTTCTCTGCCTCTGGATTGAGCTGAGTTTGTTCCTGTATTGGTGATGCCCCAATAAATGGATTTTTGAGCTTAAACAAGCAGAGACCTGTCTTGTTGTGTCTCATGCTGGTCACCAGACCTCCCCGGACTCAATCATACAGCCACGGAACCCTGCAGATATGGATCATGCCAAGGTGACTCTAGTTTAGACAAGATCCCCCCCGGACTTTGTCACCTGTCCTCTTAAACTATTTTCCTGAAAATCCACAATGAATTGCTATTACCTTTCCTCTTGAATGTGATAGACAAGTCTTTAATTAAAAAGGAAGTTACTGCTCAAAGCACTACATTTTGCAAATAAGATATTTTGGAACATAATTTCTTATTTTGGACTCAAAATTTTCACCAGATGAGAGAGGCAGCAAAATTCCTTTTCCCACTAAAGCATCCTCAAAGTTAAATCCTCATTACACATCTAGAAGGAAATCTTAACAGACACAAAAGGAGAAGAGAAAGCTTCTGGTACCAAGTAATCACAAGCACTGAAGGCTAGGGAAGTTTGTTAGAAGCAACGATGCAGGCTAAGAACAAACCTGTTGCCACTTGGATATTGTACTACAATGTCATGGTCCTCATCGATGCCACAAACTGTTCCAGTTGTTGTTAAAGTTTCAAACATGCCATCAGTCCATCCTCCATGACCATGCTGCAAAGACTGCACAATTTCCAAGTCGAGGTCAATGTTTACAAGGTCACCTATTTGCAGCCCACCAGGGTTTCTGTTACCATTTTGCTCACCTGAAAGGGAGTAAGAAAAAAAAGTTTACATCACCATACTAATTTTCCAGACAATTTAAATTAACAGAAGTTAATTTCTGAGACTCACAGAATTGTTAAGGTTGGAAAAGACCTTTGAGATTTTCAAGTCCAACCACCAACCTAGCACTACCATTATGTTCATCACTGAACTCTGTTCCAAGTACCCTATCTACATGTTTTCAACACTTCCAGGGATGTTTACTCCACACCAATGTCTCTGCAACTGTAGTGCTCAACAGGTAAAAAAAACTTTGGAACCTCTTGCAACAGAATTGTGTGTTTCCTGTTGAGTTTTCAAGCCAAATAGCGGTGACACTGGCAAATGCGAATAAATACTTGTGACAACGCTCTAACTGGGATCTTAAAAACTACCATATGATGTCAGACATCTGGACACATGAAAGCACTGGTGCCAATAAACAACAGTGCTTTTGCACAAGGAACTAGATTTATTAGATGTCTTAATATTTAAACTAGTTCTGTAAGAATGAACAGAGCTATGCCATAGCATAGCCCAGCTATGTTTGGCTTTTTAGAAATACAGAGCACAGGACACAACACAATTTGTAACTTAATGAACACTTAAAAGTTCCCTTGCCATCCCCTTGGTACACTGACACCAAACACAATTTAGAAAAACATGACAATTTATCATTAGTGCATAGAAATGTTACTATTTACATTTCACTAGTAAGAACAGTCCTTTTGGATGACACATGAAAAGGAAATCCAGAGTGTAATTAATACAAATCAACATGAATTTACTTCACCTTGAACTTACCTAACACAGGACAATGGTCTCTGTAGAAAGAGCCTCCTTTTGCATCTTGAACACATTTCAGGTCAGACTATGGAGAGAGATTGAGACAACTTTAGCCCTCAGTGACCGAGTCTCCAGGTCAGTGAAACTAGAACTGAAATAGTTAATTAAGAAAGGCTGAAAATTATGTATACAAAAAACATGTTCCATGATGCACACAATCTCAAATACTTTCCACTCAGCCTTTATGTTCTCAAGACTTTAATAACCTTTACAAATATAAGAGGCTATAAGGGATAAGGAATTTTTAGTTCAAAGAGGAATTAACACATAGCACCTTTGCATTGTTCTATTAACTTATTTTTCCTTTTAAAAAAGAATTCTGTGAACACAAACAAAGAAACATCATTTAAGGCCTGCCAGCGCTGCCCACTCTTCCCAACACTTTTTGACAGACCCATGTTGATCTTGAAGAAAACTTGTCACTCAGATTCTATACAATGAAAACTTTTCAATTAAGAATATGCAGGAGGGTATTACTTGAAAAAAGGCAACAAAATACTACACTGAGCTAAATATGTTAATTTTAAAGAGAAAAGTTCTAAAGCTCATCCTTCATAAAACTGTTTCATATTATGAGAAAGAGAAATTTCAAGTGTGGTAACCAACTCCTGCTCATAAATCCAGAGGATTTTCTATAATTCTCCTTTCCTTTAGGTTTTTTCCCCCATGCAATGCTTAATTCCAAATAGCTATCATCTGCCATTGTTCCTTACAAAACAATTCTCACTAAACAAAGGGCATTTTTGTGTGAAAAATAAGCTGGGAAGTAGATCAGAAACTGCAAAATGTGTCAGAATATTCTATGGCATGGGGGAGGAAGTAGGGGACAGGTGGTGGTAATGATATAATTAACCACAACTGAACAAATACTAGAACAATTCTTTTACCCATGCTCAAGATTTACTGACAGACTATTCTCCTGCAAAAGGATTAAAATGAAAACCCTGAGCTCTTCCAAATCATCAAAGCTCTGATGAGCACAATACCATCCTTGGCAACTGGTAAGCAGTCAGAAACAAAACAAAATTCAGTCTATGTCCTGATCTACGAAGAATGTACCACCACTTTGGAAAAACGACGAAGACAGCCAGAGAAAAACAATGACATTACAGCCACCCTTCAAATCCCCTGAGAAACCAGAGAAAGAGCTAGCTCGGCACGGCAGCAGCAGGCCTCTGACGGGATGCTGCCACCCGGTGGGCAGGTGCTGGGTTTAGCTGGGCTGCAGACAAAGGGGCTGCGCGGACCATCCCAGATGGCAAACTCATTCACTCCCCGGAACGAGGGAGATTCAATGTGCCCGGGAGCACTGGGCCTCACCCACTGAATACGAGCCCTCCGGGTCAGACAACAACCAGCTGTCTGTGAAGGAGACAAGCAGGGGGCACATGCAAGAGCTGCTGTCACATTCTTCAGAAGACTAAGAATAGAGCGCAGGAGAGTTCAAAAGCTCTCCTCCCTGCCAGGCAAAATCAGGGTGAATTGCTTGTGTTACAGAAAGCGTTAATGCACTGAGCAGACTGATGGCTAAAACCTAGCAGAAGAAACAAAAAGCTCATTAAAAGGCTAATTACTATTCTGCAGCTGACATTACCAGGAAGCCTGTTACAGTAGCATCAATTTTATAGGGAAAAAACCAAACTCAGAAACCTGCACTTCTATTTTGCTCCGCCTGTACTGTGCCCTGCACACAGTTTATTTCTGGAGTATAATGATATGCTTGGTAGAAAAACTAAGTGGTAGCTTGGTGTCCAACCTCTGATTCACAATTGTCTTCCCTTCTCTTACATGATGTAGTCAATGTTAGATTGCTAAAGAATAAAACAAGAGCCTCATCAAGTTCTGATATTGCAGAAAAGCAAGGGAACGTCTTTTTTTTTAAATTTCTTTCCCAGGAGCCTTCAACACAATAATGGAGGATCCAAAACACACAGAAAGATAAGACACTAACAGATATACATACAGTATAATAAGAAGAGTGCCTTTGGCAACCTGGCAAACAGCACTACTAAGAAAAGTACTATCAACACAATAAAGGCCTGCAAATGCCTTAAAATATAACCAAACTCAAACAAGATTCAGGAGTTTTAAGACAGAAAACTGTACTTAGCTGTATTTCAGTGCCACAAAAGCTGGGTAAGCAACTACAGTTTTCCTTCTAGCACTCGGCTGTTCTATTTCTCAGAAAAGGAAAATAAGTTTTCTCCTGCTCAAGCAATTTAAGTAAAAAATCAGGGATGATGCTAAGCTCCTGGTCACCCTACTCTGAGGACTTCATGGCAAGAGGCCCCCCTAGTGCACATGGAGCAAAACCACACATGGACAGAGCCTGGACATACCAGGCTTTGCACTTCAGAAGAACCCCACTGGGATTTCTAAAAGTTATGAGTCACCCTGAGACTTCAAAATCAATCAAAATAGCAAACTGTCTGGAGATGAGACGCGCAAGTGTAAAAGGGAAACTACCAAAACAAGGGATATTAGAATACAAGTTTTAGACTCACAGTGACACCATCAGAAAAAGAAGTAACAACTGTGAGGCTGGATGCAATGTAAATACATGGTAGAGATGAACAAATCAGCTTTTCTACAATCACTTGATGGAGAAACCATTTCATAAACCGCAAGCAGGATTCTTTCAGGAAACAAAAAAATACAACATAGATTTTGTAGAATTTGTGTATAATTAGAGATAGAAAGCCCAATTAAGCAGGCAATCAATGAGAACTCAAAAAAAAGCATGGGAATCAGACATTGCATAGCACAACTTGCAGGTCAGTAGTAACAGTAGATGCACATGAGCAATAGCCAGTAATGTTTTTTGCCTACAATGAAGAACTTTGGTCTTCTGGCACCCACACTTTAACTTACCAAAAATCTGCATTCCAGCATTATGTGACTGTATTACACAGAGACCTCACAACTTGCCCAGTCAAATGGGAAATACAGTAAATGTAACACTTTACTTTGACATACCATCCAATTATACCAATGGAAATACACAGCAGCAATTTCATCTTCATAAAATTTCAGAAAATTAGAAAAGAGCAAGGTCAGCAGTGCTGGCAGATGGTGTAAAAGCACCGTTATCCCTGACCTTCAGGAGGAAAACAAAGCTGAAGGAGCAGATGACTGCAGAAATAACTATCAAGTTATTTCAATCAATACGGAATGCCATCTATTAAAACCAGGGACGAAGGGTCTATAGACTTAAGAAAACTAGCTGCACTGCTGAGAAAAAGAGGAATGTTTGATACAGATGCACTGTTACAGCCTCTACCATCAGCAACAAATATCAGGGTGAGAAATTAAAACTGATCTTACAGATACGCCAGCAGGAATAGTGCCACAGCCACAGGTTTTCAAGGTAGCAATGAATACACACAGTAAATGTCACTGTAAGTCCTTAAACTCTCAACAGTTTTTGCCAAGGCAATCAGCCCCTCAGAGAGAAATGGAAAAAGTTCACTGCATGCTGCTTTGTCACCAGATTAAGGCAACAAGAGACTGGATAAATCCATAAGTTTTAGCTAAAGGTTTATAAGAAATGCCATATTTCAAATTTCATGAATTCAAATCCTTCTCAGTTTCAAGATGCTGGGAAAAGTGAAGCAATAAATGGAGAAAGTAGAAGATGGTTGAGAAAGTGACTGAAATGACAAAGAAGTGTGAAGCACAGGAACAACAACAGTTTCTTACAGAGAAGACCAGATCTCAGGCAAATCCTGAGTGAATGGTTTGTAACCTTACTATTTATTATAGGCTCTTACAAAACTTTTGCATGTGTAACGTTTTTTTAAAAGGAAGATACAATCTTCTTTGTCAGTTAATAACTTAAATAAAATTGGAATATGATTAATAGATACATCTCTGCTTAACAGAAATATTTTTCTTCACAACACAGAAAGATGAAAAACTCGGTTGGAACTACGGGAGAAATGTGACTACATCAAGAAGCAGCAAAACAAAGTCTGCTAAAAAATGCAAATAAATGCACAAGGTAAACATAAATATCTCCTTCCTCTCTGAATTCAAAACCAACTGACCACCTAAGTTGCCTTATTGACATCTAACTTATACCACAGGTAATGTATTAAAAATCTCCTGCAGCTTGCATAAAGGTGCCCAAAAATTCTTGATTTTGTTTTTTAAAACAATTATGGTCAGCACCTAGAAGAAACAGAAGGACACTAAACTAAGAAAATATTCTTCTTGTTCCTTCCTAATTTAGTTATTTTCATTACTGTGGTGACAAGATAAATGACCAGAGAACTGAAAATTTGACTGACATTGCAGATCTGACAGTTAACTACAGTGGAAGGTGCATTTCGGTATTATTTTGTAGTACTCACATACAATGCCTAGTATACCAAGACATCTACCTTGCTTTTATTTAAAAAAATAAAGTGTTAACAAGCAATTTTTAAAATCTTTTAAAGCTATTTCAAAGTATAACTTCATGGGTAATCGAAATAAAAGTTGATGAACAGACATTAATTATCAATCCCCTAGAGACAGGAAATCTCAACTTCCCTTATGCACTCACTATTTGGAATTTGTGGAATAAAGTACACCAACACAGGTGGCTTACAGATCACTGTGACAATGATGGTGACAACTACAGATACTTCTTTCAGAGGCCACACAGATGAAAGCCCAAGCCTCCATGACGAGAAACAAGGAGAGGCTAATCACAGCAAAAAAAGGCAAGTGGTACAGAGCAAAGAAATTCTGAAAGAAACAGACTCCTAAATAATGAAATTGATTTAGGACTCTCCTGTGGATGGAACTATTTTCCACTGAAAACCAAGGGAAGTCACCAGCTTTACATCCTCAACTCATGTGATATGAAGAAATAAAATACAGACACAAGCCCAAAACCAAAATCACAATCTTCCCATTAACTTTTTTATTCCATATGACATCTCTTTACTGCAAAAGGATACATTCAAACATTTCTGAAGGAGGTTATGCGGTTAACAGCTGTTTGGCTCAGGACTCTGAATGCATATAGGTAAGAAATATAAAGCAACAGTGGTTTGTTCTTACTAAGGATGTAGCAAACATTTTATCTGACCTAACAGCATCATAAACACAGATTTCAATTAAGGAATCTGTGGCCTGCGGCAGCAGAAGCTCCCATATTTAAATGTCAGACTTCACAAAAAAACCAAAACAGAACAAAAAAAGAGGCAAGATGTACTTCTCAGCCACTTCATATGTAAATACATCAAACAGAAATAAAACCTCCAAGTATATGATCAGAAATAAATGCATGTTTTCAGCCAGCACCTGCTGCCCCACCAGCCAAACCTCATCTCCCCAAACCTGGAAGGCCAGATAGATTAATTTTGAGGATCAGATGCAGCCTATCAGCTTTCAAACAAGAACACAGGCTTACAATAATGAGCTGTGTTTCTTTAATCAGCTCCATTAGCATGAGACAAGTGTTAGCCATTTGCAAGTCAGGGTCTTTCCCAGCTGTATTTACATGGGTACACACTCTTGAGTATTGTTGATTCCACATTCTTTGGACCTTTTAAACTAATTTCCAAGTACCAAAATAAGTTTGCCCCAACTTTATGTGAACTTTCTGACAGTCTTAGCTTTACATAACAGCACATAAATAGTAGTAAACAATAATAATGAATTGTACACTTAACAAATTATTAATCAGTTATAAAATTAAGCATTACATTCAAATGACTCTCATAGATTTCCAAGAATCCATTTTGTCTGAAGTGAAATTTGCATTTGATGAAAACACCAAAGACACAATTAGTGTAGAAATGGATTACAATCAGGTAAGCATTACTTACAAAGACTTAAATTATCCTTTCTGTACATCCATATGTACATATTTTTTTCCCCATTATCCTAAATACAACACCTATGTATGCAGTCTCAGACTCAGTTTAACAGGCTTCTTTTTTTTTAATTGACCAAATATTTGTATTTTTACAAAACTTTTGTGAAGGGTCACCATCACCCCTTCAAATTTACAGTTGCAGTACTTAATAGGGTTTTCTAGAAATATTTAACACTTTCAGAGGTGGTAAAAGTTTGGAAAGAAAATTTAGTTGATTTAAAAATAATAGTTTTTTTTAAGGGGATAACTATATCAAAGCAGAATATAACTTATCTCAAATATACTTTTCTCCTGAGGCAAGAAGGAATCTCCAATGATTCCACAGCACTTTTAATTTGTAATCCAAAAATTTTAACAAAGCAACTTAAGTCGTAAAAACCACAACAACAAAAAAATCAGCTGATCTGTATCCTGTTCTATCCAGATTTTGTAACTGTTACTTCTCCATGTATCACAAGATGGAAGATAACAAATATTAATTTAATGTTATACTACAAAATACAACATACATTCATTTTTGTCAGTATATAAGGAGTTTTCTTAAGGACTAGGGGACATCATGAAGCACATAATTTAATACTGACCCATATTTTACCCCTAGGATCCTAATATATCAGAAAAGCTGACCCACACTAAATTAGTTTACTCCTTTTAAATGTAACACTAAAATATGTATTTATTGCAAAAGTGGTATTTATTTTCATTTTAAGTATAAAAATTAACTTAAAATGAGGCTATAAGGTCAAATGGTTTACCTTCAAAAAAGTAACTGGTCATTGCTTAACATTTTATACTGTTACACATCTGACAAAATGACACTTCAATGTTAAATTAATACGGTTTTCCTCTGCACAATCAAACAAAAATCTTGCAGAGAAAATGCTAATTAAGATGTTTTAAGCAGTTGATAATCAAAGTAACCTTTCCTTGACCCACATTAGGATAAGAAAACCCAGCAACAGAAGGCACTTAGGCTAGAGTCTGACCCATTTTCTCTCTAAAGCTGAAGAAGTTGCTGGAGAAACTTCAAAAGAAAACAGAAAAATTTAGCACTAAAGCAAATTAGGGTCGTAATTTAATTCAACACCTTTCCATTTGCAAAAAGAAAATTGCTCTCAATAGCATTCCGAGTGTTGACAGTAATTTAAAAACTGCCAATCTTGCAGTAATCACACCAAATTTTGAACTCGACTGAAGAGTTCAGGAGTTGAAGAACAGAGTTTTTAAGAAAGTTTGTAACTAGGCTTGCTGGTCTTTTTTGAAATTTAATTTAAACACAACAGTAGCACAGAAAGATACGTGTGTGTGATGCAAATATTTACTATGGCAGAAAGCAGTTCTTAACTTGTAGTTACTCACATTTAATAAATTCCCAGATTAGAGCTTCTTACTAATACACATGCATGACCCTTACAGCTGGATTCACAATGACCTACCATCATGCAAACTGACAAAGCATATTACAAAAGCAGGACCATAAAGCACAAGGTATTCTTACTGCCCTTCCCCCATCATGTATTTTCCCCTTTGTATTCTTTGATACTTACCATGCCTTCAAAGCCAACTCTGTAAAGGTTTTTAGCACCATTGTCCCAGAGAACATATGCCGCACTATGCGGACTCGATGCACTCCAGTCTTGGATTTCAGTTACCTATTCAGTTGTGAAGGTAAGAAAATGGTTTGTAGAAACACAGTTTGAATGCAAAAATGTACTTATCTCTTCAAAATAATTAATGATATTGCAGTTTTACTAAACCTGATAAAATTTGTTCTGAAGCTGTTTTCTGCTTGATATAAGTGCTCTGTAGGTGTGTTAAAGCAGCAGTCTGAATATATGCTTTGTAGGTCTACTTTTCTTTTGTATATTCAGAGGCCATTTAACTACACAAGCAGAGAACAAAATCTCAACTGCTCTGATATGTTCTTACCAGAAGCAGAATTCAACCAAGAAAAACAGGATGAAAACTATTCTAATTGCTTCAGTATGTCTGGTTTAACTTGCATTAGCCTGGTGTCTGCGAACTATGTTAAAAGACAAAGTTTTATTTCCAGAGCCACTATGTTTAACAGTACTAAAGGAGAGTGAAAATGTCTTTCCCTGGCATTTCTGAAATTAGGAGGCCATGCACCAAATTCTGAAGACACTGCCATTATTTAAAAAACGGAAAAAAAATTAGAATCTGGAATTTATTTCACCCTTATTTGTATTTATTTAAACAGTGTTTCTGCTATCTACAATGTACCTTTCCTCATTTAAAAATATTTATGTGCATTTATATATATTTTCAGATGTGTAGACAAACAATCACTCTAATACAAATTTAGTACACAAAGCAGACCATGCAGGATAAGACTCTCATTTTAATGAGTTTCAGAGATTTCAATGTATCTTGACATGGGAAGGGGTAATAATCAAGATGGAAAAAGCTGCATTTAAATATTCCTTCTTTTAAGAAATTTAAACTTAGTATTTCCTGTCAGTAAAATTCAAAATGAAATCCCCAGAAGTCCTAAGGTTTCCATAAATGTCTAAGATATAAAATATGCTAATCAAGAATATGAAATAGGCTAAATATCATATTTGGGAACTTTTCACTCTCCTTTAAATGCCATTTAAGAGTATTAAAAATAAATTCAACAAAAAACACCAGGTCACCAAGACATAAGGGCATCTAATTATTAAATTTGGTGATAATAGTATATTTTACACTGCCTGTTGTATGTTCAGATTTATAACAAACCTTCTCAAGGTAATGGAAGTTCTCAAGATAAATGGAAGTTGTAAAAGGAAAATATGCAAGGGTTAAGATTAGTAACTTATCATTCCATACAATTTCCAATAAACACAAATATTTTCACTCTAGCGCTGCATCAAAAGCATTCCTATATTGTCCTAAGCTAGTAACGTAATATCCACACCCAAAACCTGCAAAGCTTTTTAATTTTAAACTGGAGAAGTCCCTATAATCATCAGGTGAAAAACAAAACCCTAGGGTGCCAGCAACTGAAAACTAAGAGGAAGAGAGACACAAATGTGCTGGTCCACAAGCAGTAAGACTACAGAATGCAGCGATGACTAGAAAGGGATACTCCTGATAGCTTATTGTATACCAGCTCTCCAGTAATGCTGAAATATGCTCAAGATCTTAATGTTGCTACAAGTCAATCTTAAACAGATAACCATGACAAAAAATTAGTAATTAAAAAAATTCTGTGCTGATATTGTAAAAAATGCAAATTGAAATGTAAATGAACTGGCTAAGCCATACACACTCTCCTCTTTCTAAATGCTTAAGTATTACAAGATAAGATTAAAAAATGCCCAGTCAATAAAAATACTAACTTTCATGATTGTATTTTTGCCCTACAATTAAAAAGGTCTCTGAGGCCATTACATGGGCAAAAAATGGTGCAGATTCTTATTTAAATCAGTTTTATTTTTACCTTTCCTCTACGCCCATTGCCACCATCTTGATCTTCCCATTGCCAGTCAACTCCTCGCACCACCCTGGCACCTGCAAAGATTCCTCTTGCTGTAATTTTCTTTGATTTACGTCGAGACTCCAACAATACCCTGAAGTTATTAAAAGAAGAACCCACAAATGTCAAGATAATAAAGGAAGCCCAAAACAAATCTTTGGGGATGGGAAGGAGAGCATCTTAAAAAAACAAAAATAAACCACAACTGCAGATTTCAGTGCATGAATCACAGAAGCAGTACACAAGACAAAAACCCATGATCTTCCAAAGTCTGATTTACTGACTGTTCATAATTAGGTTTTTAACTCTAACAATTTTTTCTCCAGACTTCCTACTACCAGCATTCATCTTGTAAATGCTTGCATATAGATATGTACTTATATTATTAAAATTGTTAAACTACATGCAGAGCCATACAAACACATTTCTGTTTATCTTAGATGCACTCTAAGCCAATACTTCTGTCCCACAACTGCCCTGTCTCTTTTATTCAGAATTACACTATTAAGAGCACCTCTTTTCCCTCCTCCCTCAGTTTTTCTACACACTTTTTATAACGTGTCTTGGCAAATTTAAGTCAATATAGTAGCATCCATTTTTTCAGTCATTATGTGTTTTTTTAAAAGCAAACCTCTTCTATTCCTTCTGACTTCAACAGAACTGAAGTAGATAAGCCTAAACAGAGCACTTCACAATTGTTTAGCTAGAAATAATAGAAATAATCATCTCAAAAGCCACCAACTGTCATGTAACAAGGCTTCTTACTTCACGCAGGAACGTTGCCAGATAAAAGAATTTTTCAGCTAACATTCGGAATGTTTCCTGACCACTTCAGGAAATTTCTCAGCCTCCTGCTAACTTTTAACATCCAGCAGATGGCACACACGGAAAAAGTTCAATTGTTACAATCAATGCAAAAGGTATGGGAAAATACTGGCCATTTTTTTTGCCTAAGAAAAAAAAAAGTTATCGAAAACACAAAGTAATCTTGTTTAGAGAAGCTTCTTAGAAAGTTCTCAGCAGCTACAAAACTGAGACACAAACCTACACACATTACTTCATCATGCCACCCATACAATATCATACAATAATCCAGACTTGAAAATTAAATAGTAAGAGCTTATGCTCCCCTTCATCAAAATGTTCTTACATGTCTCTTGCCATTTTTTCCTGTGAGACATCCATCAAATTCAACAGCACTGTTTTGCCCTCTTCTCCTCCCTAAAACATTTAACTTCCATCATTTTTTCTCAGCTAAGCTTGATCCAACAGAAGCAGCTCCTTGGCAGAAGAAGCTGCCTTCTAGATAACAGCTTAGTGAGAGTAAACAAAGAAAAGAAGAAAGTAACAAGATGCAAAAAATTTCCAGTAATATTATACACAGTGTACAATCTATCTTCAAAACTAAAACCTGTGCTGTATTCACCATAACCAACCTCTCAAAACTACAAAGGAAACCTCAGCTTAAGAAAGAAAAAAGTCCAGCAAGCATTTTCAAAAGTAACAAGACTTCAAAAAAAAGGAAGTAAATAAAAAACATGTGTATTTTGTCACCTATTCTCCTTTAACCACATTAAGCCAGCATTTCTAACTTCTAAGTCTTGCTCTGCATTCAACATTCTAGTTGAGAATAAGTTTATGATACCCATTTAGTACCTAAAGCTACCAGTGTGTGCCTCCAAAAAACCAGAACAAAAACCTGAAACAAAACAAAACCAAAAAACAAACCAAAACACCAAACAAAAAACCACAAACAAACAAACCACCTTACATTTTGATTAACCCACTGACTTGGCCATCTGAGCCACAATTAAAACTTTTAAGCAAACACTTGACAATGTAAACACAGACCCTGCAAGATACAATTTGAGACCTCAGGTTGTGTGTTCCAGACACTTCCTATAACCATAAAAGAACTGATTAAAGCAGACCACTAATTTACAGCATCCTTGTAAATCTAACTTCTCCAAGACGAAGATGTATATCTTGTCTTACAAGTCACATTCAAATGACTACCATATCTAAAAAAAAAAAAAAAAAAAACTTTGATGATTTAATGAAAGAACATTCAGGAAACATCACAGAGATAACACCACAGTGCGTAGCCTTTATGCAGTGTTTTTCTTTATGCAGTAGCTCTCCAACTATTTAGCAGCAGACAAATATCACTTATCTGGTAGATAAATCATGACAGAGAGGGGCTTTGGACTGAGACAAATTATTTAAAGCCAAGAACACACTAAATGCAATTTTGTTGAGAGTTCTCCACTGAGAGATGGTAACAGGTGCTCAAGAACATTAAAACCAAGGCAGGGGTAGAACAATCCTTCTTAACATCTTCTCTCTGCTTCCTGTAGTCAGCAGTTTAAGCAGTTCACGGCCAAGTTTTTATTTCCAGATCATTCTGTTCTCCATAACCTTCAAGGAGGGTATTTTCCCTCAGTCTGTCCACGCCATTATTGAACCTAATTGAACCTTCACATTCAGAACTCATTGACAAATCTTTTTGTAGTTATATACTGTATAAAGGTAATTGCCTTTGTTTAAAGCTGCTATATGATAACACAAAAACTAGTAAGGCATCAAGGAGATTAAGCAAAACTGAATAATCATATCCTCTTTCCTGTACTCCATTCTTCCTAAAATTTCCATGTTTCCTAAGATCCAAAGACTTATCCTAGCTATCTTCCTCCCAGAAACAGAATCTAACCCTGAGCCACTCTCTTACCTAATCCAAATTTCAGTAACCAAACATTCAGTTTAAAAGTTAACCACAAATACCTGTTTCTACTTGATTTCATGAAAAAAAGCTAGGTTTTACCTTTCACTTCCCGGTGTAGTAATTCTGTAAAAACGATGCCTCAAGTGATGCTTGTCCCCGTGATAGCAAACTGTGCACAAGTCATAATTTGTGCATTCAGCACACTTCCATCGGATGCCAATAATAGGCTGCTGTCGACAAGTGTCACACATAGTCCCATCATGCTTGATACCTAGGAAAATTGAAGGAAAATTTAAAAAGAAAAAAAAAAAATCTAAAAACTTTGCTGCATCACTACACAAACTTCTGTTGCACACCATTGTAATTTGCAACCATATACTAGAAAGTTAAGAATAAAGAAAGGCTGCTGCTTATACCCTATCAGCCTATATCACTGAGGGGAAAAAATACTGGACTTTGCCTCATATGTCCGGTTGTCAGTCTGCTCCTGAAATAGTGTATCTTCTCTCAACTTAAAAAGCTGAGAAGGCTATGTCTGCTTCCTTCCATCTATACAAAGAAGAAAAAGAAAATGAGAAATCTTTTCACTACAAGTTAAAGAGTCAAATGTGCTTATGAAATACATAGAGCAGTCTAGAATTTTATCTCTGGAATGCAGCCATCAACACACATTATATCACAAAGGCTACTGTTCTCAACTGTGTCTGACAGCCTGAAAATTACTGGTTTGTCTTACACATTTTGCACATTGGAAAATATAAGTGTTTGTCTCTATTCTTTTTTATACAGGAAAAGAATTAAGCTCTCTTGGATATATGCCATTAGTTTAATGAAAATCTGTTAAAATTTTTGAAGCATTTTACTGTTATTCTGGTTTTGTTTTTAAAAAGAATGTGCCAGAGACAGACCAGATGTAACCCACCAGCATGGGCTCTGCCAAGCCTTCCACAAAAACTGATCCATTTGGTATGACTTTAGTCTTACACTCTGCCAAGCTACAGCAGAGTCAGTGATCAGTCACAGAGTTTCCATCCACCCATTCTGAATACCGTGAACAGCCTCAAGTTTATTTAAAAACTATCAAATTCTGCTGCTGTTTGGAAAAAATTGAGTAATAGAAGAGAGAAGCACTAGCATTCAGTCTGTAGCACTAGACAGAAATGAGCACTACGAAGCTAAAGTAATATAAAAGTTTCCCAGTCACTACCCCTTAAAAAAGCCTCAGATCAATCTGAAATTAAGTGAGGAAAAAGAATTGATTTTGCCCCCACCAGAAGGGATGCTTTCAGAAATGACTGCCAAATTCACTACAAAGCTATTAGTCACTTACACCAAACAGCTGAGCCATCTGTAACAAAGCAAAATCAACAGCTGGAAAGGCAAAACTAAAGTAAATGCCTTCCTGTTTGACCATTTCACAGAAACATGTAATGGCTAAGGTTGGAAGTAACATTTGGAAATTGTCTTTTCCAACAACCATTGCTCAAAGCAGGGTAAACTAGAGCTGGCTGCCCAGGATCATATCCAGTCAAGGTTTTGAGAACCACCAAGAACAGACTCCACATGACAGTGTATTCCAATGTCCAATCATCCCTAGAACAAAAATGTTTCTTCTGTTTCAGTGGAAATTCCTGTAT
This sequence comes from Anthoscopus minutus, assembly GCA_013399455.1. Lineage (NCBI taxonomy): Eukaryota > Metazoa > Chordata > Aves > Passeriformes > Paridae > Anthoscopus > Anthoscopus minutus. The sequence continues at coordinate 28,322 of VWYI01011735.1, forward strand.
TTCAATTTGTGTCCATTGCCTCTTGCCCTGTCACCTGACTCCACTGAAAAGAGCCTGGCTTCATCCTCCTTACAACATTCATCAGGTATTTATATACACTCTTAAGATCTCCCCTGAGCCTTCTCTTCCCTAGACTAAGCACCAGCAGATTCCTCATTCTCTTCCTGTACCAGACGCCCTTAAGATTCTTTGCAACACATTTCCAGCCATCCACTTTATTCTCAGTAGGAACACATCTCTGTTGCTCTAGGGATTGTATTGAAGCATTTCACTATTTTTTTGTTGTTTCAAAGCCAAAATCTTCAAGAGTGGGTGCATTAAAAGCACTGAGGTATCCTGTTAGTGTTTTTGTCACCTTGTTTAAAAAGTCTAACTAGTTATGGTGCTTGGGGTTGAGAGGTAGTGTTTGTTTAGGTTTTATTCTTAACAGATTTCTAAATTGGTATTTCACATAGAAAAAGAAGTTACACACCTTTAGATTATATTTTTTTTAATGCCTGTTGAACTTTTGGGAAGGCATTTGGCCAAGAAATTTGTTTATTCTGGATGTGAAAGAACCAAGGTGATGTAGGATTCTTCCACTTGACCAAACAGCAGGAAAAAGTGCAGAAGAGAGGTACAATCAGGAATCATGCAATACAAAATAGGTCATCTCACTGTAAACTTAAATAAAAAACTAAATGCTTCTTGACAGTGAGGCAAAAGCAGCTACGCAAAACTCAGCAAAATTTCTTTAGGAAAGATCAAGTAAAAATTGTACAAAGATATTTGACCTAAGTCATTTTACTGACCATAGTGTCTGGGACTTAAAAAAAGAACAGTAAATGTCTGTACTTGAAGTATCTTTTCTAAAGGGACATATCTGTATCTCCCAGATCCCTAAACACCATCCTGAGAGATATGGCCTTTCTTCGTCCACTCCCCAACACATGATTCCAGCAGCAACACCCACTTCAGCGCATGCCTCACCTGACTGTGCTGTTCTGTTCTTTCCACTACGTGAGCAAAATGTTTTTGTAGAGTTGAGATGAAAACTGCATCAAGAAACATACCAGGCTGGAAAACAGTCAGGAGGAAAAATATTCAGCTGAACTGGTTTCCCAATCCTGTTCTTTGAGGTTCTGCACAACACTACTGCCATGAGAAACGAAGAATTGCAAGGCAGGAGCAGGCAAGTAATCCCGTTACAAAATGTCTAACCACTGCACAGAGATCTGGAGGAAGAAGCAATTTGTATGCTTCTGGTCACAATGGACTAAGAGACCTTGAATTTCAAACGCTAAAAAAAGGGTAAAACAGGGTGCTAGTACCAATGACACAACGTGATACTAAACTCTTACTTGTGGTCATAATACAAACAAAATTATTTAGATCAATAATGTTATTGTCAATAGTGTTAAAGAAGACTGCAAGAATGTAAGTTTGACTAGATATTAAAGGTACACAAGGGTGGACCTTGGGAAAACAAAGTGAAAACAAAACTAAACAGCTTATGTCAAGCTAAAAGTGAAATTATTTACCAATCTACCAATCACCATCACATGCAAAGAGATTAGACTTGGTGAAAATTTATAGCTAATTTAAAACAAAACAAAAAAAAGAATGGTGGGGAAAACAAAAACTAAAACACCCTCTCACTATACTTCACCTTCTTCACAGAGACAAGTGCATTCCTTCATTCCAAACTCCTCTATCTCCCTGCTTCTTCCCAGAGTAGATTAAAATCATGGTCTTTTTGGTTGGTCTTAAGAACTATGGAGTCTAACCATTAACCTAACATCACCAATTTCACCACTAAGCCATGTCCCTAAGCACCAGGCCTACACGTCTTCTTCATCTTCCTCCCCTCACTTGCAGCGATGGTTATTCACCCAATCCTCTGGGCAGCCTGTTCCAGTGCTTGACAACCCTTTTTGTGCAGATGGGGAATGAAGGGTCAGCCTGCAACAGCTCCTCACACTTTTCCCCTACCCCATCATGGGTCCTCTCCACAACCTTTATTCCTTCAGGAAAACCAGCTTTGAGTATGGGCTTCTCCATGGGCTGCAGTGAGGATCCCTGCTCCACTGTGGCCCTCCATGGCACAGGGACAAGCTGAATCACTGATGTCTCCATGTGCTGGTTCACCATCCACACACCAAAACTCAGCACTGAGGACCTGACAGTGGCACTACAGATACTCAGGGGGAGGGAAGGAGGTATTAGTCCAGTGTTTCAGACTAACTTGGTTCTACCCCAGTGGAATGACAGCTCATCAGCATTGAGATCATGTATTTCAATTTACTTTTACCAAAAAGCAAAGCAGTTTATGCGCTTCCAAACTATTCATGATGTAAATCAAAGCACAGTACATAAGAACAACCTGGAGACTGCATCAAGTGTAGGCTCTGGAGCCAAACTAAAATCCTGACCCAAAAGCAAAATCGGCCACATAAACTCCTCCCCTCTTCAAAAGGAAGGCTGTTTAAGAAAGCTTGAGAAACACAAATGCTACAAAGTTTGTATTAGAAAGAATGCCTTCATTAAACTACTGGAATAAATTAAAGTGCCATAAAAACTTCAAAATTCAAACAGCAGCCCGATAGCTGACCAGCTGTGTACCAAAACACTTTAGCTCTCTAAACTGAGACACCGGAAAAATTAAACTTCTAAATAATCTTTGAAATTTCCTAGAACCAGGCTATTTCAAAATAAAACAGGTTTTGTGTCATATACACTTTAAAAACCAAAACAAACCAGGTAATGAAAAGCATACTTACACCATGCCTAATTACTTTTAAATAGATGCCATTTCCTTACATCCCTTCACCTTTAGTAAACCATAAAATCCAATATTCCTGATGTCCACTTGTTATTAATGCGTTTTACTATTTAAATTTCATATTAGTTTTATACACTAATGCCATGGTTATCTTCATTTTTCTCATCTCTTCCCAAATCCTCTCTGGATTACCTATCCCATCATTCCTGTTACCACTCATTTATACATCAATTCCATTTATACATCAATACCCTTCATGAGGTTTTGAAACCCATGTTCACTCTTACAGCTGTGAAAAGAAATAAAAGCAGTGTTGCTCAAATTGCTATTTGAATTTGTTAAAAGTTCTTTTGTACTGAATTAGATGGCAATATACAGTTGTCCAATAAAGGGATTTTAACAGTAAAATCAGATGTGCAAGGGCTATCCACATCACTCACTGTGAAACACAGAAGACACCAACAGTGATAGCACTTCTCAGAACAAAATCCAGTTTCCAATGGAGTCATTACCCTCTACTTACTTTTACCAAAAGTCATTACTTTTGGTAATGAACCAAAATCCCATCCTATCATAATGCCAAAACTACCATCAGGTAAGGGATACCATAAAAAACTTAAAAATTGATTTGTATGCACTCTAATTTAAAAAACAGTAACAATGTTTTGTTCCTCCTATTCCTTTACCCCAGATAATTTTTACACTACAGCCAGACTCCAGGTAAATTGGAAACAAAGAATTCTTAGAGATTCAGTTAGATTCTGAAAAACTGCATGAAAACTCCAATCAGTGTTCCCACAAACACAACTCATCTACTAAATGCACCGTTTGGAAGTAGCCAGTTCACCAGCTATTACTATTACAGATACAAAATGCCAGACTTGCTAAAGCATGTGCGCTGTCTGGTAAGGGAATCACAAGATACACAGGAAGGGAGAGGATTATCCTGTAGGAGACATGGGGGAAGGGCAGGAAGAACAAAGAACACGTTTATTTAAAAAAACAGGCCTCCCAAGTATCATTACTCAGGATAGTGTATTATCAGGAAGCTATTAATGTTTTTAATTTGTGAGGGCTCCTGTAAGTAATTACAGTCACTATAAAAATCTTAACTAAGACAACCTACCATAAATTACACTTGATGTTCTAAAAGCAAGAACAAATAAACAAATATGCAGGATAAATCACAGGTGCTCTGTCTTTTAAAATGTTTTAACATGTTTGACTTCATGATCAGTAATACCACTTTTCAGGTAAAAAACCTATTAATACGACTACAGATAGACACTCATTTTCCACACATAATACCTAGATTTTCAGTATTACCAGAATGCAGCACATAGCACTTTCCACACTGCACTGATGCACTCCAGCTGGTGGATAATTCTCTATCAAGATTTCCACTTCCTGATTCCAGCCCCTCTGCCACCTCCCTTTATTCAAACACAATTTGGTAAATACTTTCGGCAGGAAAATAATATTATTACTTTGAACCAATTGTATAAAAAAGGAAATGAATGACTAATTCTGATCTAAGCTGTATAGAAAGCAAATCTTCAGAAAGAGAATAAACAGAAAAAGTTTCTGGAATGTTCATGACTATCATGTGAATATAACCAGATGTGCTCTCTACAAACATGCTACTTGTCTAGCCTTGAGGTAAAAGGCTGCCTTCTTTTCTAAATAAAAAGCTTGGATTTACAACCTTCTTGCTTCTCTTCAGCAACTTAGAAAACTACTCCTTTCTTTCTTTTCCACAAGAAAAAAAGGGGACACACAAAACTCATAGATCCTGGCAAAAGGCTACCTCACATAAAAAACAGATTTGCAAGTAATTGAGCAACCACACTGCATTACTGATGCATCACATATTTCTCCATTGAGGAGCCACCAATGCAGGATCTACTGAAGTTTTACTTCTATGTGAAATTTTGATTCTTTTCAAATCCTTTGTTTACCAATCCCTCTCAAGTGCTCTGTCTCACTTAAAGCAATGTAGGGCAATGTAAATACGATCACACCAAAGGGTAGCTAATACAGCAAGCCTAGCAGACATAACCAAAACAACCCCGATCTTCCTATCACAAGTCCCTCATGACACAGATGACTACATCTGGAGCAAAGAGTTTATAAGACATTCTTCATGTAAATGAGTTTTCATTTTAAGAAGACCATCGTAATATCTTAGCACTAAGGCTATTAAAGTTTTATAAGATGTTAACATGGTGTCACAATGCTCGTAATAGCCTACAACTATAGGACAAGAAGAAGACATTTTTTAAGTCTATGAAGCATAGCTCTGGCAAACACATGAATTAAACATGAATCAAACATGAATCAAACTCAACTTGCTTTTTTTAAAAAGAAACAAAATAGAATGACCTTCAAACATTACTTTTATAACACATTAAGTTCCTGATGCACCACTACTGTTCCTGGCTGCACAGGCCCCAAACTTAATGCAGCAACTCTGTCTGCAAGCACCATTTCTAAGAACTTACAATCTAGACTGGTTTATATAATACATGATAGAAAGAACTCCCAGCAATAACCAACTTTTATCTTTATTCTTGTACTTTTATATTTATTTTATATTTTATTTATATATTTTATATTTCTTTTTACTATAAACTTACAATCACACTGTGACTGTAAATTCATGAACTAGAGAATTTTTTTCATTTTAAACTATAAAGCCATGACACATACTCCACTTAGTATCATCAAACAAAAAGCCATGCTTTATAACATTTCCCTGCTCAACATCATCATCAATATTACCACAATAAATTCCTGTCACCTAATCCCAGTTACATTAATGTCCCGAGAAGTATCAAACTATCCTCCATAGCCAGAATTCCTTACTCTAAACAATGGACAATCACCACAATGGAGAAAAAATAAATCATTAGCAAAAGGTTAAGAAGTAAAGTGATTTAGACAAGATGACAAAGTGAATCAGCAGTAAACCCAGGATTTCAGTCCAAACTGACAGTACCCTAACTCTAACTTCGCCCTTTTGTTACAACCACTTCACGGATTTTTACTCTTCCTATCTCCAGGGAATAGAGACCTCAAAAGTAACTTCCTCTAGCAAAAAGCAACCTTGAGTACTTCCATACAACAGATCCATGAGGATGAGGATGATGCTCACCAGAAACCTCAGGAGGAGATATCATTTTGCTAAGCCTGACAACAGCAATGTGTGTGACACAGTATACACAGTTTTATCTGAAACAGAACTTAAAACTCTAATACAAAAATATAAACAGAAATGAAAATCAGAAGAAATAAAGCAAAAAACAGAAATAAAAACATGACAGTTTTAAAATTGAATATTAAGTCTAGGCTTCCAGATACAGTTAAGAGGACACCATCTGCTTGCAAATACGTCAGGCAGGGCTAGAACAATGAGCATTCAAGGCTCATATGCAACATTTATGCTTATGCTTCTGTTCTAAGCAGAAGCAGCCCCACTGGTTTCTACAGGACATCAAACACAGGGGAAAGTTTCTAAGCATAAACATCTGCAAGACAAGGACAACTTGAAAGACTCCTCTTTCTTGTTTTAAAGCCCTTTGCAACAGGATTTTCAAAAAAACTATCATCATCATACCAGCAGAGGAAGGTACCCAGCCACTGAAAAATTAAAATCCATCTCAAAGCGTAATCATACAATATTTGGGGTTTTCTTAGCAACGTGTTTTGTAATTAGTTAGAATGAAATCCATGATTCCGACTCCTCAAAAGTCTTTTAGCTTCAATCTACTGCTATAATTTTCCTTGCTTTAACACTACACATAGGTGACACAAAGACAGCCTCTCCATCACGTTATAAATGAAAGATACATTACAAAAGAGTACAGCTCAAGCGCCCCAACATATCAGTGCAAACACCTCATTACTGAGGCAATACTGACCGGCCCAAAAGTCACCTCAAGATATTTACATTTTTCTGTGTGAGCTTTAACTGTAAAAACAGGTGCTAAAATGAACATTTCCCTGCAGCGTTAGCAATACTAACACTGCCGCATAATGTCAGTGCAGATCAAATTCCATTGTCCAAAATGACTGGATTTAAAACATAAATATCAAGCAGCCAAGAATCAACTCACGCACTTTTTTCCTCCCAGTACCTTTACTATTTTACAGCAGCTTTGGCAATACAGATAAAAGGCACCGTGCAGATTACAGGCACAAAACCACAGTATTTCAACGACTTAGTGGAATCTTTATAAAAAAGGTACTACACGTGTCTTCTGCAATTATCCCTATACTTGATTCAAGGATGACTGACATTATTTTACAAAACTACTCTGAAATATAAATTCAAGAAGTGGGGATCGGGGTGTGAAAGCAAACCCAGACCTTGATGTATCACCCTCTCAGCTTCCTCTCTCCACCTCCTCCCCAGCACAACAGGAGCCTGCTGTCTGTGGCAGATCACTTGTGCTTTGTCTATCCCAGTTCAGCAGTCCCGGGACAACTTCTGTCACTGCGGCCCCGCGCTGTAGATTTGTCCCAAGTTTACGTGTACACACAGAGACACACGGACGCGCACAGACATACACCACGCGCGGGTAGGGGGAGGGTGCCTGACTCCCCTCCGCCCAAATCCAAGGCAAAGGCGCACCTCTAAAAGGGGAAGGAAGGGCGCAATCCGCTCCCCAGGACGGGACCCCCCAGCATCCCGGGGTGCTGCCCCCCGGACCCACCGCCGTGGGGGTGGAGGCGCCTCCATTCCCTTCCCGCTCACCGGTGGGCGCGCTGTCGAGGATGCGGAGGTCGTAGGCCCCGGAGCAGCGGTAGTTGGCGGCGGTGCCGTTGTCCCACACCACGACCACCTCTTCGGGGCTCTCGAAGCTGCGCACGGTGCCCACATGGCCCTCGCCGCCATCCTGCTTCCCCCACTTCCAGTCCGGGCCGCGGACCACCCGGGCCCCGACTCCTTCCACCATCACCCGGTTGTTCCGCGAGCTGCTCATCCCGGCGGTGGCGCCCTGGGGCGGATGGAGGGGGCGCGCAGCCCGCAGGCGGCGGAGGGGGACCCCGATGGGGGCGGCTACCTCGGGCGCCGGGCGGGAATCTCCGTCCGGCTCTTCTTCTCCTTCTTCTTCTCCTCGCTCGCTCGCTCCCTCCTCTCCTCTCTCGCTCCCTACGCGCCCATTCCCCGGCCCCAGCGGCGTCCCCCACCCGCTCCCACCGCCGGCCCCGCTCCCTCCGCTACATCCGGGACCTGCGGCCGCGACGGCGGCAGCTCCAGGGAGACCGGAGGTGCCGCCCCCGCCCCGCCGCGCTGCGCATGTGCGGCCGCCGCAGCGGACGCGTCGCTCGAGCGCCCCCTGCGGAGCCGCGGCGGGCACTGCCCCGCTCGCCTTGCCCCGGCCCGGCCCCGGCTGTGCCCGAGGGAAGGGCAGGGAGTAGAGGAGCGAACCGGGGGTGTTCGTCTCTGCCGGGAGGGCTGCCGGAGGTCTCTCCAAGTCGTGAGCCCGGCCATTCCTTCTAGGACCGCGGCGTCCTGCCGACGAGTGCCGTGGCGCCGCCCCGGCCGGCCCTAGGGCGATGGTGTGGAGGCAGCGGCGGGAGCCTCTCCCGCGGCCACGCTTCTCGAATATTTATCGGCCGCCTCCTATTCCATCGGCAAGCTGCTCCTATCGCGTATGCTTCAGTGGCTGAGGGATTATCAATTCAGTTGTAGCGATCTACCTTACGTAAACCGTAGAATTATTGAATGAGTTGGAAGGGTCCATGATGATCATCTGGTTCCAACACTCCTGCCGTGGGCAGGGACACCTTCCAATGGACCAGACTGCTCAAATCCCCATCCAACGCAACCTTGAACTCTTCCACAGACGGGACATTTTATGAATTTACAGTTCTATTATTCTAAACCTGTGTAGTAGTTTCCTCATTTTTGATTTACTTTTGTGTCCTCGCATCTCATGTTCTTTTCAGACTCTGCATGTGATTGCATACTACCGAGGTGAGGCTAGTGAGGCCGTACTTTAGTACCCAGGAGCATTTTAAGCCCTGGTGTTCAGGTCTGCCAAAGTGAGGAATCAATACCTCCACTTCCCCTTCCCACCTTGGAGGATCCTTCACGGGAGATGTACCTGCTCAAACTTTGAGCCAATATCTGCAAAGCACTTCTTCATAAACTGTCCTCTTTGTTAGCACTCTCATGACACTCAAGGATTTCCATTAACTCCACACATCCTTGCTAATCTTTTATAGAACATCATACTTCCTTTCAAAAGTGATCCTCCATTGCTTTTGTCTCTATTTTTTTTATGTCACCTTTTAAAAAGCATCTATCCTAAAGGACAGACAAGTCTGAACCAGACAAAAGAAAACCATTTCTAAGTCAGCAGGGATATGGCTGAAAAAAGGCAGCCCGGCTACCTTATGTTCTGGGTACTTTTACTGTTTCTGTGCTTTCTCCCACCTTTGTGGTTATTAATACAGCTAGATGAGTCTATAAGGTCATCTCCTGACTTCTTTTGTATAGTTTTTCACAAAAGGTATAACACAGCAGAATAATATGAACATGTAACCACCCGGCCACCACATTCCTCACATTTTTATTCCTTCTTAACCCTTGCTAAGGCTAAAGAATGTTACCTCAAACATTCTGCCCTGACATTGTGCCCTGACAATGGGCAATCCCAAGCAGTATCCGATTCTGCTCCTGCAAAGCCCAACAGATACCACACAGTTACCAGGCAGTGTGGGTTTTATGGCAGATGCTTCTGCTTATACAAACTACCCACAGCTTGTACTATCTTATTACATTGGTACATGGCAGAATTTCACATAAATTCTGGAGGTTTCTTGGTATATCAAATGATCTAGCTGGGGTCTCATGGGAATAATTTGTCCATCTGCCTCATTCCACTTATGGACAAGTATAAGGTTCACATATGCCTAAGGATAACCCAGAGCATGTTTTTCTATTACTCTCTGGTACAGTGAGATAAAAAAGGCTTTTTGTAGTGAGGAAAGTTATGCCAGAAATAACTAATAAAGTCTGAGATCAGAATTAGTTCTCCTGAAGAGAATCTGAGGAGCACATTAATTTTTCCATAAAGGCTATATCCTAAATGACAGACCTTAAGAGAGTCTGCTCTGGTGTTCAGCAGCAATGCATGTGGGTAGATATTATCCTGGAGCTTCTTCTCTCCCAATAATCCTTCTGACAACTCATGCTCTATCACAATAACCCCTGCCTTTCCTCCTACTCACCTGCTTTTTGTATCAGATTTACTTGCAAAAACCAGAATCTCTAAAGATGCCTGGATCATTTCAGAGATGTCTTAGACACACAAAAGCGTAAATAATAACTGGAACCCAGTATTTATCAGACTGAATGTGACGGCTCTCTCAATAGCTGACAGGAAGTTCTTTACCAGCTCAAAATACAGAGACTTGTACAACTTTATTTGTGTGGTAGAAAAGAAAGGCTGGATAGACTGATTTAATACTTTCACTTGTCAATGACTACCTGACTAATTTCTGCACTCTAACCTCCCGTCACTTCTACTTTGATATGGCCACAAAATTCTGAAAGGTGCAAAATTGTTATTGGCTACATTATTCGGTTTTCCAGAATCCCAAATATTTTATTGTATTATCTTTTTGAATAATACATTATATTCCATATTCAGTACACCTGTTTAACCAACTAGTAAGGAAAAAAGATATTAAGCTCTTGAATCTTTTATTTTAATTAGCCCTCAAAATAAGCAGTAAATACTGTTTTCAGATGGAGATTTGAAGAGTGACATCAGGGCATAGAAAAAGGATATAGCTTTGGGGAAATATTTTCAATTTATGATGGACAGTTAGTGGTCCTATCTTGATGTTTTTCTGGTATCAGCCACAAGAATGTACAACAGCATTAGTACTAGAATAATAAGCAAGAGAATCTAATTCTGATTAAGGACAAGAGAGTATTGGAGACTCACAGAGGGGTGTAGATAGAAGAATCAGAATGTAATAGCAAAACGAAAAGAGAGCTTTGAGTTTTGAAAAGAAGCTGATCTAAGATAAAAATAAAACAAGCAAAAGTATAAACAAGATAGAGATTCCATAGGAAGTTGGATCCAATTAACATATTGTGACAAGAAAAGTGACAGATACCACATTTTGAGATATGTATCAGCATTTTCTTTAGAAACTGGGAAACCAGCCACAGTAATACCTTAAGGAAAGAACTCGTTCAGTTTTCAGCTGAAAAAAAACCTGTTGGCTTAAGGCCTTTTGTGAGGCAGAAAGAGTTAGCTCCTTGGCTGGCTGGCTGTACACAGAATAAATGCATGTGGATTTGCAGTTGTCTCTAACAAGTCTCTGGTCCCCCAATAGGAGTGTTGTCTTCTCCTGATGTATGCTGAGAGCTTCTTATATCTCCTAAACTTGCATTTGCCCCTAATTTCACAGAACAGCCATTTTTCAGAAGAAGGGAAGGGGAAGGGGAAGGGGAAGGGTATTGAGCCATGAGGAGCACTGCTGGTGACCAGTAACCAGCTAGTTGTAACCCCATTCACCACAACTCCCTAAGCCCTGTACGTCAGCCAGTTCTTCACCCAGTGCATTGTGAACAGGCTCATCCCATGTTTGGATAACTTGTTGTCCTGGGGTGACTTGATGATGCTTGTATCCCCAATTGTCTGTTCTGTTTATGTTACATATTAAGTTCTGCACCTTTAAGACAGGTTTCAAGAGTGAAGGTGGAGAAAGAAGAAGCCGCAGTTTGTTTGCAGAAAGAAGCACTCACTCCCCCACAGCTCTCTCCAGACTGTGCTGTCTGCAGCATGGACAGACACAGGACAAAGCTCTTCTTTGCTTTTAGTTACTTTTTAGCTAGCTGAGGCAGAGAAGTTCCCTGGACTGTGTTTGTTCCTTTTTCTTGGATCTGTTCAAACCTGCTCTAAACTGAAACCCCAGACATACACCAGGAGCTCACGCCTGTGGCCCACTGGAGCCTGGGCCTCGGCACTTTCCAGCACTGGAGGCACTGATAAGACACTGAGCGAGCCGAGCTACACCTCATGGCAAGGACTTTCTGGATTTGCCATCTCTTTGAACAGTGAGAGGTTTTATTGTTTAATATTGTTAAATTTTTTTATGCTTGTGGATACTTTGTTTGTTAAATAAACAGGTTTTTTCCACTTTTCTCCATGGAAATATTTTCCTGAACCGGTTGGGGGAGGGGCTGCTTGAATTTGTTTTCTGGAGGGACCCCATTCGGAGGTTTCCTCCCAAATTTGCCCTAAACCGGGACACTTGTCAAAAAGGATGATGTGAGGGACAATATCAGAAGCCTTACTAAAATCCAGAAAAACTGCTTTCACTGTCTTCCCTTCAGCCACTAGATGTATGACTGTATCATAAAAAGATACCAAATTGGTAAAACGGGACTGTCCCTTGTGAATCCATGTGCTCACGTTCCAGGTAATTCTATCTATCAGTCCTATAATTGTGGGTGAAAATGCCATCTAAACCCTCACTACTGGAGCTATCAGACAATTTATTTTTTTGCTTTTCAGGTCTACAATCTAAAAATTATAACCCTCAAACCTAGGACCAGTAGAGGATTGGGACTATGGGGTTTTTTCCCACTATTACTTCTGGCAGAGCAGTAATACCTTAAACATCTGCATCAGGAACAAGCAAGGCTCATCTGCCAAAGGCTTATTTACAGTGTTGCTGGCCCTGTGAGACAGTGCTTGCTTTGAACACCTTGGGTAGTTGTGACAGAGCAGTTGAATCACAGCCTGGAGGAAGGTAATCCACAGTGTTTTAAGCAAACTCACCCTAATTGCAAAGACTCATTCATATTCATCCAGTGCAAGAGTATGGATGCACAAAATGAGCTAGTGAACAAGTTCTCTTCTGGCTACCCAAAATTACGTATGCTGCTGAGTCGACCCCAAAGCCGGTGATTACGGTCTTCCTCACCACTTCCTGCCATATTGGAGCAATCCAGTCAGGGGCCAAGAGAAATGACCTCTGGTCTGTGCAGAATTCAGTGCTGTGCATACCCTGTAGACTCCTTGGTTTTGTTGGAAAGCAAACACTTGTAAGGGTGACTTTTTGTAAGAGCAGCTGACACCCTTCTGAAGGGTAGGGCAACTCTCGAGACAACTTTCATAGAGTCATGGGAAACAGAACTTTGGAGACCATCCAATCCATGTTCCTGTCCATCAAAGCCACCCAGAAAGCTGCTTGTCTAAACTGTGCCTGGTTGCCTTTCAGATCTGAAAAATGTCATGCTCCAGCAGGAAATTCTAATAGAAGTATTTGCCTGGATTGAAGAAAGGCTTTGATGGAGGTTTTTCTGGACTGTCTTGTTTGATTAATGCTGAACTTGCAGTGTAGTATCTGGAACACATAATGGAAACAGACCACAGAAAGGGAACTGTGCTATCTGGAACACAAAGGGGGCTGTGCCTTTTGCAAGAAAGAATTCTATATTAAAGCCTTGCTTTTACACATTTCAGAAGAAAAAAATCTCAACTTCTTGGAAAGATAATTTTTAACTTGTGGAGTTACGATGTTTTGTTTACCATCTTGCACAAACCTGACTTCTTAGAACCTGTCATATGAAGGATATATATAAACAGCTACCTATGAGTTGAGAAAGAACATCTAGTTTGGGTACAATGAGCAGATTGTAGTTTTCTTTTTAAATTACAGAGGTAGAGCTCATTAATATATACTGATCTGAGTCAAAAAATTCAGCTTCCTTAATTCAAGATTCTATTTTAGAGCAAGCATGGTTTTTTAGTTCTCCTCTTGAAAACTGAATGCATTCTAGATTTTAATTTTCTGGTTTTCTCCAAAAGGGATTTTATACCACAATTCTTTCCTGTGGACAAAATTACTGGGAAATTAAGAAAAAGGAAGCAACTGTCTTGCATTTAATGAAATAGGCCTATTCTCTGTGTAACTAAAGTAACTGAGGAAGACAGAAATATTGGCAAATGAGATAAAAAATACTGTCTTACTGAAAAAAAAATTGCCCCAAAGATGGTGGGTTTTGTTGTTGTTTTGTTTGTTTGTTATTTTTTGATTTTGGTTTTGGGTTTTCTTGTTGTTGGTTTTTGGTTGGTTGGTTTTTTTAGTTCGTTAGTTAGTTAGTTAGCTAGTTTGTTGTTCTGGGTTTTTTTAAATTAAAAGTATGTAGTCTCACTCCACAGAAACTCCTGGTCTGATGAACATGCCACTTCTTTAAGTGAAAATGTACATAATGTATACTTTCTAGAACCCGAAGCAGCAGTTAGGAACTTCTGGGCATATCCTGTTTATCCGTGGTTTAGTGTTAAAAACAACCCTAATTCCGCAGCCTCTGCTGCCACCGCGTGGCCATGAACCATCTCCCATGAACGCCAAAACTCGCTATTTCCTCCGCTTTATTTACCAGATTCATTACCCGGGCACAACCCAGCTTTCTTCCTCAATTTTCAGAAACGTCATGAATAATTGCATGGGATTTTTTCCTAGTTTCTTCAGATTAAAATCTTTTTAATGCCAGATGGTGAGCAAGTTGTCATGCACCAGAGCAAATTGCTTTGGTGAGCTTGGTTTTCACTATGCTAGTGGCATCCTCTGTGAAACTGTTTATTATAATGAACAGATGCATTAAACCCACAATGTCCATGACAGTGGACCTTTTTTCTAAGGAGCTTTATTTCCTTTTCTAGAAAAGAAAAAACAGCTGAGCAGAGAACAGAATAAAAATGCATTATTTCATCTTCCTGCTGTGAAACGGAAGTACTCCTGTGGAGATCTGCTAAAAAAGAATAACTTTTTTTTCTATATTTTTTTTCTATTTCTCAAGATGTTGAAAAAAGTGGTTTAGGATAATAATAATGAGCATCCTCAAATCTTCTTTCTTGGTTAAGGTTTTAAGTTTTACTGTGCTGAACTCTTTTGAGTGGAGAGAAAACAAGAAACCTGTGAAGTTAATCATGAAGTTTTAAATATTCAAAGATAAAATAACTCAAAATTATGTAGCAATCTAGGGTGTACACACTACAATACCATGTACTGATGTTTGCATATCTGTACAAATTCTCCTACTTCCATACACCTTAAAGGATTCAAAAATGTATATTTACCTGATATTTCTAAGGGTTTAGCCAAATATTGTTGTTTAATTCATAGATGATTTTTAAATTAGGTGATGCATTGCAAGGAGGGATTAATTTCTTCCTGGTATTGAATTTCTTGATTGCAAAGATTGTAAAGAAAGTACTTACTTGAATTTCTAAGATGTAATCAGAACCAGCTAGGTCATACTTTTAGACTGATAGGAAAATAAACTATCTCCACAAGTCATCAAGATATATCAAGAATGTTCCTACTTTATGTGCATGATATTTTTGTTGCAATCAGTGGGGCCAATCGTGTGCATGCAGTGTCCTATGTCAAGTACAGGTTTGTCTTGTATTGCAAATGCATTCAATATTCACTAAGTAATGCTTGAAAGATGACTTCAGTACCAAAAAATATCTCTGTTTAATTTTTTAGTCCTCCAAAATGGTAACTCAATTTTCTATGTTTTGTCATAAGAAAATTGTTGGTCCAGTCACAACGTTATGTAATCCTAAATTCTAAGAAGTAATATTTTCAGTACACTCTGATAAGACTTATTGAAATCTGTATTTGTCTAAAACATGGCTAGAAATTTTTAAAATATAAAAATATCTGATTTTTTAAAAATTAAAAAATCTGTTGCTGAACATGACAAAATGCTTTGCATAAAGCAAACAAAAGATACATTTCATTTAAATGTGCATACAATTCTTACAAATAATTTTCACTCTTAAAATGCTAAAGAAAATCTAAGAAATTGCCTAAAGGAAGAAGATTGATTGAGCTTATTTCTGACTCCACTGAATTCAGCCAGGGCCATAGAGCTGATGTACATTGAAAAAGAGTTTACCAAATGTAAACTGAAGTTGTTTCATTGGGGAGGGAGGTGTTACATGATTATAAAGCATTCTAAGATATTTTGGTTTTTGTGTGAAATACAACTATTTATCCTTTTATTCTTTTTGAAGTGATTATGAAGGAATTAAAACAGGTAAATAAAACTGAGAATGCTTTACTGCAACAAATCTTCCTTGAAGACAGAAAGAAATTTAAAACATCCAGCTCTACTGTACTCTTTCAAAAAATCTCTAAGTTCTGTGGCAATTTCTCTTAATATTTTTAATGAAAAAAATTATATGACAAATATCTTCAATATAGTTGCTCACTTTCAAATTATTTTATACTGTACCGTCTCATATTCACAGTTTTCAGCATGCCCAGGATCTCTGATTTCTGAACAAACCAATTTTAAATTAATTCATATTTCTGAGAATTACACTCAGCTATATATCACAGAATTCTACCCCTCATTTTAACTCTTCTGTGAATATTTTAGGTGACTCAAAGTTTCATAACTATTATTTAAATATTAAATTTTATTGTTTTTTACAATGATAAGTCAAATTGGTCTGATCCTCTATTAACCATGATTTTGTATTTAGAAGTTTGCCAGCTCTAGTCAAAGGAACTGCTTTCATGCAGATCAGATCCTGCAAGAGTTATTCCAAGGGAGACAAATATTGAGCAGTCTTCCTGTTGGAGCAGCTGTTAAAGGTATCTTCAGTCACTCAAACAGAGAGTAAAACAATACCTGCTATACCTGCTGAATTAAAATGCATTTACTTGAAGGAAATATAGTTAAGGGAAGAAGTTAAATTATCATAGAATCATAGAATGGTCAGGGTTGGAAGGGACCATAAATATCATCTAGTTCCAACTCTCCTGCCATAGGCTGGGCCACCTTCCACTAGACCAGGCTGTTCAAAGCATTACCCAGCCTGGCCTTGAACACCTCCAGAGATGGGACATCCACAACTTCTCTGAAATCTCTGAATCTACCCTCATCCCGTTTAAAGCCATTCCCCCTTGTGTCCTACTACAAGCCCTTGTAAAAAGTCCCTGTCCAGCTTTCTTGTAGCCCTCTTCTAAGTACTCAGAGGCTGCTTTAGCTGTCCCCAGGGCCTTCTCTTCTCCAGGATGAACAGCTCTTTCTCTCTCATTCTGTCTTCAGAGGAGAGGTGCTCCACCCCTCTGATCATTTTTGTGGCACTCCAACAGGTCCATATCTTCCCTGTGCTGTGGACTCCAGAGCTGGATGCAACACTCCAGGTGAGTTCTCACAAGGGCAAAGCAGAGGGGGAGAATCATCTCCCTTCCCTGCCAGCTACACTCCTTTTGACGCTGTCCAGGATGCTGTTGGCCTTCTGGGCTGCAAGAGATTGCCAGCATGTTGAGTTTCTCATCCACCAACACATATCCAAATAATTCCTTTTGAATCCTTTGTTCCTTCCAATTTTACCACCATAAAGGGTTGAGAAATACTTCTTGATGGACTGAAGAATAAGAACCATGGAAGAAAAATATATGAATGCATGGGAATATGAATATAATAGTAAGAGTAGCAAAGCTTAAGGGACAACAGAAGCAGCCATTCCTAATGACACAATTATTGATTTTTTCATGAGCACCAAGAATACAAACATAAACACAGCCTGGCTTTTTCCATCTGAAATTTGAAAAGCCTCCAACACACAGCATTTTCACTGACTTCATTCATATTTTAAGGAAACACAAATAAATATTATGCATGAGGAAGTCTTGAGAAATGTTGAATTGAATTTTTCAAATGCACTTTTTTTCTCTCATTCCCTTGCTGATAATAAATATCACCAGCACTGGATGCCTTTTCCCCTGTGTTAATGGAAAACTTTTTATGCCTGGACTTTGCACTTTTTAAGTATCCCAAGATAGTTTATGCTGACACAAAGATATTTTCCCCATTTTGTTAGATTAATACTAAAGTTAAACAAACATTAAAATAATATAATCAAACGGAACCTCAAATTTAAAGCTCAGAAGTTAAAAGTCACTTTGCCCCTCTTCAGAGGTGCTGCTCATTGAAATCCATCCCAAGTGTGGGCCTACAGAGAACTGCAGTAGGACCAACTTGCAATGGTCCATTGGAATGTCAGTAAGAACATAATGATTCTATCTCAAATGCCAAATGATCATAGAACCACCTCCATAAACAAAAGATAACATAAACATAGTGCAGCCTGCTAGTGATAAAAGCAAATCAAATTGTGACTCCTGAATGACTTCTGTCAATTATTATCTATTTCTTAAGCAAAATAAATTAGGAGACAATATGAAAGAACAGTCCTGTGCTCTTTCGTTTCTGCTTGATCTATAATCCATTAGTAGTGGGTTGACGCAATCATTTTATGAAGTACTTGGAGAGAAGAGAGCATATTGCAAACAGGAACTCTCTCTGGGAATGTGGACTCTCTCTGAAAAAAAGTGCAGTAAGTGCTCAAAACACCATAGCGATCACCTCATTTTTTCACACATGCACAGTTTGCAATGATCAATCACTTGAAAGTGGTTGTAATATGAGCAGAATACAGTCTTTTCTTGATCAACTCTGCAAAATGCGTTGCAGGCCAAAAATGTGTTGCAAACCTTTTAAAGACTGAAAGAAACCCCAGCACCAGAACCAGAGGATCTGATGGGGATTGCTTGAAGCAGAAGGAAGTTATTAACATTACTGCTGTTGTCAATGTAGCAACATATTTACACAGTAAAAAACACAAACCCCTCAGCCCTTCTCAGTACAACTCTTTGTTTCAGTTTGCCTGCAGCATGTCACCTGTACCTGACCTTGTTAATATATCCATGAGTAACCAACACAGGATAGGTGGTAGTCCAAGACTAGATAAACCTCATCAACCTTTGTGTCTGGATGTTTTTCAGGCATTCAATCTCTCTTGATTGTTGACCAAGTCATTAAACTACTGGGTTTGTATGACTCAAAGGCTTTCCCTAACCATCAACAGCCACACCTTCCACTTTTCAGTCAAATGAGTGGATATGCATTTAGAAGCCTTCTAGACCCAAGGACACAAACTGTGTGTGTCCTCTTCTTTCTCAAGACATTTGGGATTTTTGCAGTCTCTAGATTTTGGGTGACTCAAGGATTCTTCAGCTTAATGAGGATAGGACTCAGATACAGAACAGTCTGCTTCAAGAGCAACTAGTTCCTCCTTCAGATGTAGAAGGTTACTCTGCATCCTAAAATCTAGTTGTCAGTTCAGCCAAATTACTGTCTCTCAAGATTCCTAAGTTCACACTGTAGATGAAGCCTATATGTTCTCAAACTGATCTATCTACTCCAGTTCTCCCACTGGAGTGTCTCTTCATGATAAATCCTTTTACCTGGGTTGTACAGCATGTACTCCCAGCAAGTCAGGACCAAAAACTGGGTATGGTTATTCTCCATCAGCAAAGGAAGTGCAGCATTGATGACAGTAGGTTTCCACCCATTTGGTTTCCTGTTTCTGTAAAAGCTCTGAGGAAAAAAAACAAACCCTAGACCATCCCTGCCTCCGCTTACCAGCTCCCATACGCTTTTCAACTTTGGACAGCTGACTGTACAGGAAGAATAGGTATTTTAAAATTTCTTCAGATCTCTGCAATACACTCTTATTAGTCTTTTCATGGTGAACAAGAAAATTTTGGACCGAGATGATGTCAAAGCAGAATCTCTCTGGTAAGCTCGGTCTTAATTAGGAGGAGCAAGTGAAAAAGGCCACATCTCCTTTTCTGCTGTTACTTTTTTTCTTCTTTTTTTGGTAAATTCTGCAATTTGGATATAGCAAGAAAACACAGATAAGGTAAGAAGTGAGGAGTCTCGCTGAGCAACGTCTGTCTTCTCTCAGCAGTTCATGGAGCTGGGCCATAAAATAAGGAGAGGGAAAGCAGTTTTGTGCACTTTGGTGCATGCATGCATCTCAAATAGCAGACACTCAGCTCCAGGATCTTCGTGTCATCAGCTGTGCTTCTAGTATTTTGCCAAGGAAAAGACGCAGATACTGCACGTCTTTTTATGAAGCTGAAGGGAGGAGCATCTGAGTTAGCAAACACAAGGGCCTCTAAGCAATAATCCATACAGCTGAAAAGAGAGCTGGCCGAAATTCTCTTGGGAATTAGAGATACCTCCACTCCTCTCTGGTCTTCACTAATGCCTTAAAACAGCAGTGATAAGTGGAAGAGCCTTAGCATGCTCCTGTCTCGCGTAAAATATTTAGAGAGAGATTGCTGATTAACCACTGCTGCATTTGAAGCCCATATTCCCTCTTCCCTGCCCGGCAATGACTGAGTTCCCACACGCCTGCACTAGCTGCTCCTTACGGTTTTGGACACATCCGTTTCCTATCTGACCCCCACACGCTCTCCCTGCGCTCCCAGCAAAGCGACGGGGCAAGGTGACCCCGAAGGAGCACAGAGATGTCACCTGCCGCGGGGTGGCCGATGCCGGCACCACTGCCGCGGAGGAGCCGGCGCTTGCGGCGACAGCTGAGACGCCCCGGGCCACCCGGGACTGCGTCCCCTGCGGGCCAGGCTGCGACCCAGCCCTGCCCCGGCCCCTCCACGCCAGCCCCAGGCCCCGGCGGGGGCGGTCCCGGGGCGGCGCNGGCAGCGGGAGGCGGGCGCCAGCTCCTCCTTCTCCCTTTCCTCCTCCTCCCTCGGCCGGGGTGGGCTCGCCCGCGGTAGCCGGGGTGTGGTGTCCTGCCGTGCCGTCCCCCGTGTGCGATGGACTGGCAGGGGCTGACCAGAGAGCTCTCCCCCTNNNNTGCTGACCAGAGAGCTCTCCCTCTACCTGGAGAGCCAGGTCCGCGTGGGCTTCTTCGGCTCCGGCGTGGGCTTGTCCCTGGTACTGGGTTTCGGCGTCGCCTACGCCTGCTACTACCTCAACAGCATCGCCAAGGTGAGCAGGGGGGCGGCGGGGCGGGCGGGCTCCGCAAGTGTCCCGCCGGTGGGGACAGTGCCGAAGGTCACCGGGACCCACCGCCCGTAAGCGAGGGGATCGCACTTGGAATGGCTGGGGGGCAGGGCTCTGCGGCCGCCTTGCCCTCGCGTCCCTCGTCCGGCCCCTGGAGGTGCCGTCCCGGGGTCCTGGCCGGCTGAAACCCGGCTCGAGCTCCACACGGGCCCGACAGTGCAGCCTCCCTTACTCGCCGGGGCTGCGTCTTCCGCGGGGGCCGCCGTGACACCCGGAGGCCGCCGGCCTGCGGTGAGGGAGGGCTCCCCTGGTCGTGCTCGGGCTGGGAGGGGAAGGGGCTCCGGTCTCGGCAGTCCCCAAATTGCAGTTGTAACAGTTGGAGAGCTTGGCCGGGTGCCATGGTTTGGAAAGGGAGGTAGGAGACTGCTCTGCCGACCTCCTTGGTTCAGTAGCAGGGCAGGTGATAAAGTAGTTTTGCTGCCCTTGTGTCCCCATAGGTACCATCCTAAGCACCTCTGGAGGCACCATGGCAGCGTTTTGGGGGCTGGAGCACTCTTGGGCATCTCCTCATCAGTAGCAGTTTTATAGATAAATTAAGCAATTGCAAATTAATTGGATACGGTGAGCCTGATGAGATCTGAAGTGGCCCCGTGGTGAGAGCGCCTCGTTGAATGTATAATCAACTGAAAATACGCATAGCAAAAGGTTTTTCACCGTTGAGGACCTGAGTGTTGCCACAGTTCTTTAGAGAACCGCTGGGAACATAGCCTTCCTCTTCGTAGATTAGAGGGTACTTGATTTTGGTCAGAGGAGAAAAACGAAGAGAAGATGTGCCATTACAGCTGTTTATGTGGAATGGTTTTCTTCAAAGCATCTGTTATTGTCCTATTAATGCTTGCACATTGGGGAGTCACTGTGACAGAGAAGTATAAGAAATACGGTTGCTAAAACCTAGGATGTTTGGTATACAGGGCTTTTTCCATGTTACTTGGTATGGAAATGGAAACTGAGCAAATTGTCTGCATGCTGAGCATTATTAGAGAGGACGAACCGATGCACTTGTGTACTGTAGAATAAGATGGGAAGAGAAGTGCCTTACCAGGTTAAAAAAGGTACTGAGGTCAAATTGCATGCATTTTTGTGCGGTCCAAGAAAACAAGCTTAGTAAAATCTTTCTTGCCTACTAAGAAACAGTGTGATTTTAATTTGTCAGTGGAGATACCATGCTGGTAAAAGTAGAGCTAGATCAGTATGTTATTAGAAATAGGTAAGGAATCCATTATGCTTAATGGGTTTCACTTTTCACTTGGACATTTTGGCATTTTATTTGGTATTCATTTTCTTATCTCTGTACCATGAAAGGTAAAAAGCATTGTAAATGTTTATATGAAATAAATTAGTTCACTGAGAGAGGAATTAAATAAGCTTTCTTTCTTTTTTTTGTTGTTTTTTTTTTTTTAGTTTGTTTTATAAGAATGCCCATGTCTGACTGTAGTCTCTTTTCCTAGAAACCCCAGCTGGTGGCAAGCAATGACCGTTTCTGCCGCTTTCTCGAAGAATATTGCCCTGTTGTGACAGAAACTTACTATCCCACGATTTGGTGCTGGGAAGGTCGTGTACAGACACTCCTGCGCCCCTTTATCACATCTAGACCCCAAGTACAGTACAGGAAGTAAGTGCCTTTATTCTGGAATGGGATTGATTTGATACCCAGCTGTTCTCTGACTGTAAGAGAACACCCACTGTCATTGCTCAAATTTGTGTCTGTTTTTTCTACTGTATGCCCATCTTTACAACTTTGTCATGGACTTGGAACAATCTTTATCATGGATCCAATATGAAGTAGATTTGAAAGGTCAGTGTTACCAAATGGCCCTATTTTAGCCTAGAGAGTTTTGTAGCACTGAAATATGGGTGACAACATAGGAACTGATGTGGTTATATGTTCACAGGATTACACTGTGGATGAAGTCATAAAAGACCTCTGCAGGTCACCTAGTTCAGCTTCCCTGCTCAGGCAGGGTCACCCAGATCATGTCAAAATAGCTTTTGGATTTCTATAAGGATGGTGACTGCACAATACCCCTGGGCAAATTGTGCTAGTTTTTGGTCACTCTCACATGGAAAATGAGTTTCCTGATATTCAGAGGGGACCTCCCATGTTTCAGGTTGGGCCCTTTGCCTCTTGTTCTATCAATGGGCACCACAGAAAGTAGCCTGGCTCCATCCTCTTTGCACCCTCCCTTCAAGTATGTAAACACATTGCTAAGTTCCCCCTGAGCCTTTTCTTCTTCAGGCTGAGCAGTCCCAGCTGTTCCAGCCTTTCATCATAGGAGAGAGGCTGCAGTTTGCTCATCATCTTTGTGGCCATTTGCTGGATTCTCACCAGTATGTCCATGTCTGCCTTGGACTGGGAGTCCAGAGGTGGACTTAGTACTCAAAGTGTGGCCTCACCAGTACTCCATAGTGAGGCAGGATCATCTCCTTCAGTCTGCTGGCTGTACTCCTCCTAAGCCTCCACAGCCTCCAGACTTTGGCCATCTTTCCTGCAAGGGTGCCTTACTGGCTCATGTTCAACATGCTGTCCACCAGGAGGACCTTTGGGTCCTTTTCTACCAAGCTGTTTTCCAGATGGGCCACCTCTACTGGTACATGGGGTTGTTCCTTCCCAGGCACAGGACTTTGCACTTCCCCTCACTGAACTTCATGAAGTTCCTGTCAACCCATTTCTACAGCCTATTGAGGCCCCCCCTGGATGGCAGCACAATTACTAGGCTTATAAAATATTCTGGTGTTTGAATGCCATAATTTTGCAAAGGTCATGCAGTCACTGTATCTGTCCATTAAATCAACATGTTTTACCTTAACCATAGCAGAGCCACATTCAGCCTTGTTTTGAATATACAGAACTTCGGGGATTTTCAGAGTGACTTTCACCTGTGGAGTTTATGTTGTGTTCTTTCATGCCTAAATTCTAAGAGGGAAAAAATCCCTTATATTTATTTTTTGTTCTCAGCTGGTCTCTTTCACACAGAAATGAGAGTCTGGCAAATGAGGCATTTGGCACAAGACCTAACGAGAAGGACTTTCATGCGCCGGAACCTGGATGCAACACAAGTTGTTTCAACTCTGCTTGCATGGTAGAATAGATTTAGCATTTAGCAGCTTTCTTTAGTTTTAGTAACTAGGAAACATTTCAGTGGTATGACCATGTTCACTTTTTCTAGTCCTTCTTGTACACTTTTATTTCAAGGGTTTTGAGAGAAGAAACAGTTCCGTGGGACAGTGCTTATTTAGCACCATTTTAGATTGCATTGGCAGTACTCACTAGCATTGCATCTACTTCCCATTACTGAAAAAGGGCAAAGCTGAGCTAATGAGTCTGACGAGGCTGGTCACCTTTAAAATCTGCAGTAGTCACTACCAAGAATTTTAAAAGAAAAATCAAATGCAAGGTAGGCTTACATTTTGGTAGTTTCCACACCAGCTCCCTTGAACCATTCAAATATGTATATATTAGCTTTTATCTACATGTTGGGCTATCTCTTCTCCATTTGGATAACTACTTTTCTAAATTGTGAAGGTAAAGTAGCACTTTAACTGTTCAAATTTCCAGGAAAGGGGAAGATTTGTATGTTTCTTAAAAAAAGAACAAAACTCTTTTGTCATTGTTTAATGCATGCACAGCTTCTTGAGATATTACAGTGTTTGTTGCATTATTAAATATATGCTATAAGAGTGCATTCTAGCACATTTTGTGGTGATACAGGGTGAAAGATGCAGTAGTGTATGTCTGTGTTCTGCATGTTTAACACAAAACAATCCATTATACACTCCACTTCTTTGGATGAAGAGGAAAAAAATGCAGTAAATGTTTATCACATTACCCAGTATGCTATCAAAATATTCTCAGATGATTCAAAGGAAATCTGCAGTACACAAAAATGCCTGTATAAAACACAAGGCAGAGACAAAAATCACATCAGTTACAAGCTTCCAGTCCATCAGCAGCAATTTATGAAAGGCCATGTCTTCATTTACTGAATGGGAATTACTCCGCAAATCAACTGTTGGAACTCTTGTCAGCTGTAGGTGTAACTCCTGAATGCAGACATGCCTAGTCAGGTGGCACTTTTGAGTATTAAAACATAACGAAAAATGCAGAATTCATACCTGGTAATTTGTAAACTGCCAGCACTCTTAATAGAGTGTATGTATTTTTCAATCTAATCAGTTTTGTCTCAAAATGTACCTTTCAGTGAGCTCATCAAAACAGCAGATGGAGGACAGATTTCCTTGGATTGGTTTGATAATAATGACAGCTCATATTATCCGGATGCCAGCACAAGACCCACTGTCCTGTTACTGCCTGGCCTGACAGGAACAAGCAGGGAATCCTACATTCTTCATATGATCCATCAAAGTGAAACACTGGGATATAGGTACTGTTGTTTTTCATTGCTATGAATTTTGCTGCTTCTGCTAGGATCCAATATCAGTATGTATATGTATCACATGCTTTCCTAAGGCAAATGAGATCTGAATACAGTAGTTTATGTAAGAAAGTGTTATTAGTATTAATAATCACGGTGCAATTATGTAACAGGCAGTACTTTTGGAAGGACTGTTTTAATATCGACATATGTGTTCCAGAGATTGCAGAGAAAGCCAGCTAAGTCTCCATAGGGCTTTGCTGCTCCTTCTTAAGTTATTCTACTATATTAGCTGTTACCCTTTACTCTTTCTAGATAAAGGGTTTGTATTCAGCTCCAAGAAGACTTGTGTGGATGGGTTGTTGGCAGTAGGCCTTGGAGAGGTCAGCTTCTGAATGCCAAAATTGCTTGATTCAGCAGCCTCAAATTCCTGGGAGCAGAAAGGAAAGCTAGCCTACTCTTATGAATGGTGTTTGAGAGGGTCTGTCACCTCTTCATTATCACTGTGTAATTTAGTTTCATTCTTAAGGCTTCTGGTCAGAGTTGGGTAACATAAGTGGATTAGTTGATGAGTAGACTCCTTTTTGTAACCATGTTGCTGCTGCTGCACATTAAAATAAGTTGTCATTGTTCCAGGATCTGTATTTGGAATATTAGATTTTGTCTTTGCAGATTGGCTTCTGGTGCTGACTCCAGAAAGTTCTTCAAATATGTATATATTAGCTTTTATCTACATGTTTGGGTATTATCTCTAAATTATATTAATGTGTATTATATAGATATATTGTATATACTATAGATATCTTGAATAGTAACAACTCGTTACTATTAATTTTTAAGGTATTCCTGGAAGTTATAGTTGCATTTCTAAGTGAAGAAGGTAGAACATTAAAAAGTGGAGCTTTAGGTCAGATTTCAAGAGAATTCTGTAATTTTGTTTTTAAATAGCAACATTTGGGAAAAATACAAAAATAAGTATTCTTTCATGCCTTTAACCCATCTATGTCTGTTATTTAATAAAATTATTTCAGTGAGATGGTAAAAGAGTAATAGAAAAATAATATTTACTGAGAAAGTATGGATTCTTAAATCATGCTAATAAGAAGATTCAGAGACTCCCACCAGCAGAGAGAGACCAGAAATGTCTGCTGTACCAGATAAAAAAAAAACATTCCCAAGAATCTGCAACTTAGATCCAGCTGTCATTATCATTTTGACTTGGCTCATTTTTTTCCAATTTAATAGAATTATGTAGCTTGGGGGGATGTCTACACACGCATCTTTTTTCAGAGCACAGCTTTCGGCTGGGCCCTGCACTGGCAGAGCTCATGGCAGAGTGCAGGCAGGACCTGTCTGCACCACCTTCAGCTAAACTTTGGGGTACTCATCCTGTGATCTGACCTCAAAAATCACAGAGCTCTGATAGTCCCACTGACCTCAGTGAACTCCATTTTGATATAAAGCTTGTTCCACACAGGTCAGTCTTTAGGATCTGTAGGTGTGTAAATATTTATGTGCTGAACTTACTCATAGAAGTGGCTTATTTTTCTTTATGCATTATCGTTTTTTTGTGTGCTTAAGTTATCTCTGTTGGTGGAATTAACAACCTGCACAATTGAATTTACTGTCTCAATTTTTAGATGCGTGGTTTTTAACAATCGGGGAATTGCTGGCGAGGAGCTTTTGGTAAGGATGACTTCTAAGATAAACATCTCTCACTTATAAGTGGTAATTATGAAATAATTTGTGCCTATTTGTACAGTTGGATTTCAATGAAAGAAACACAGAGCATAGGTTAAAAATGCAGAGAAGATAATTCAGCCATCTGGTAGATCAATCATGTGCCAATATTAATTTTTTATTTTGAAATCCTAGAGGGTCAACCGGTCAAGACATGATTTTTTTCTGAACATTTCATTTTAGGAAATTATTCAATTAATAATATCTGCAACATTAAAACAAACAATCCTTACATTTTCTTTCCAAAAATAGTGCAGTATCTAAAATGTACACATCTCTGCTCAGTCATTGCAATTTTCTCCCTCTGATTTAACATACATATCCAAATGTAATCCACTGTAATTGCTTTCCCAGTTTACAATCTATTTTTGATATAAAAAGGGTAAAAAGCTATGCCATTAAAATTGATCCATACTACATGTTAAGGAATTAATGAACCAGCTTTAAATAGATATCTGTATCCTGAAAGTTAAATGTGTTCTTGTATTTTTCTCAGCAATCATGACACAAACTCAGCTAGAGAATATTTTTTTTGGGACAGGGATATGTTTGCTTAGAAATAATTGGCCATTCCTCAGATCTTGAAGCTAAACGTTTTTTGCAGCTAGGGACAAGGCATGATGAAATATTGCTGAATAAGCTTTGTCTTTTCATATGTGTTCTATTGACAATTCTGCAGCTGGAATGAATGTGCATAATACTTGGTATTGTTTTGCATTTTTTTAATCCCCTAGTTTCAAACTTTAAAAAGCTCAGAATGTTTTCCCATAATCAGATAAAGTATTTCAATGCAAATATTGCCATGTTAAGAGCAGTTTTCTGCATACTTTTGGAGATGGATCTACAAAGCAGTCTTGTACCACACAAAGTCCTTATTGACGAATTTCTGAATCATTCAGAGAAAAGATCCCTTGTTTGGATACATTGTGTGTATTTTACTGTAATCGGATTTATGTTTTTAAGCTTTATAAGTTCTTGTGGTGCAGCAAACCAGCTAAAATTATCACATTTTCTGCAAAGAGGTTTCAACATTTTATACTAAAATCCCTACTTAATGAGTCTGAAGCATAGTTAAGCACCACAGCAGAAATTAGTTATATAACAGTTCTTCTAGTCTCTTTAAAGATTGATTGAAATTTACAACAAATAATAGCTGTTTGAAGAATACTGTTCTCATTGATTAATGAAAGCTATTGTGAATTTTTGCTCTGGAATAATCAAATATTATATTGACCACAGCTATTGTGAGCTAAGATGGTGTTATAAATTATCTTCATACAAAGGGTAGATAGCTAAACATTAAACTGTCTGGAATTAACTGAATTTAAAATGGAAGATATATCTCCAGTTTTATAAACTTTAATCAAATACACTTTCACTTAGAATGCATTAGATCCTAGTTACCAAAAATAATTTATTTTTCCTTGCAAAATTGACAATTTAATTAAAATAAAACACATTCACACTGTTTATAATTAATAGGATGTAAAACAGTGAAGAGTGATTCATGCAGATGACAAATGGAAATGCAACATAAAAGGAAATTAAAAATGTCTTCAGTTTTAATTATCTATATTTAGCTTTTCTTTCCATTTCTTAATCTTTGACATCAACATTTCAGTATTCTTATTAAATGTGTTTTAAGTAATTAATTTAATGTTGTTAAAATCACCCACAAATAGCCAGGCTGTTTAACTGAAAGCAATTTAAAAAAACACCCTTGAAATCCATCATTGCTTCAGGCAACAGAAAAATTCCATTAACTGATAGTTATGTATTTTTGTATTTAGTTTTAATGTTTCACTGAGTTTTGGAAGTTCAGTGAGTACCTATAGTTAAGTCCAGGTCACTAATATGTTAGTAGCATCTCTTAAATTAAAAACTTTATTTCTCTGTAGGTGACATCTGCATAACACCATTAGGAAAAAACATATGTTACTGTGATTCATATGGTATCTAAATGGACTTGTCTCCCTCCTGCTCCAGATAGTCCCTCAGGTTGGACTATGTGGCCTGCTCCAGCTGTCTGTGTAGGGGAGGCTCAAAAGTTGTGCTCATCCTTCAATAGCAGGGAAGTGGTTAACCAAATCTTACCCAAGGGGTTACCCAATCGGATGCCAGCAGAAGTAATTTCAAGTCTTGATTCAGGATTTAATGGGACACTGATGCCTTGAGGAGCTGGAACAGAGGGTAGACAGAGTTAAGAGGAATAAAGGATATTTATTGAGGCCTTCAAAGGCCACACCCAGGCAGTGCCATTGCTACAGTTGGGGCTCTGCCTGGATGGCTCTAAGATGGAGGCAAAGGAGGGCTCAGTCCCAAGACCACACATTTTATATGTTTCAGTCCATTTGCATGCAGGAGTCCTGCTTGCCCACCCTCTTCCTTCCATGTTGTTTATACTTTGAGCCTGGAGTTTGGAAAAAATGTCCTTAAGTCCCCAGTTGGAGTAGTATTGTTCTGTCTTCATCACCCTTTGAAAAGATCCTAATAACCCTGAACAAAAAGCCACACACCAATGCAGAACAGAAAGCCCAAAGGCCCAAGGCATCAACACTAATGATGGCTAAAAAACAGATAATATATGTTTTGTTGCTTTAGTTAAAAAAATACTTTACTAAATTAGGTAAACCATACTGGGGACTTTATTTATCTGTTTATTTGGTTGTGTTGTAAGCAGAATCTAAATATGAGTTAGCTTTCAAATGCTGGCTGACAGAATTTGAAATCTAATGCTTTCTTTTGCATTTGAATGCAGGTTAATATAGTAAAATTGTTATAACTTCTTTTTCTGAAAACCACAGCCTTTATAATATTTCCATTTCCTTGGGGTATTTTAAAAATATCAGTGTCTATCTAGTTCTGATCTAGTTCTAGTATAGCACATTCTTCTCTGTTCAGATTTTGTCTAATGACCTGGAGGTTGAAGATACTGAAGATACAGATACCTGTCAGCTCTTTTATTTTGCAATGTTAACAAGTATAACTCCTTCCTTCACCTCCTTGTGAAACGCTCTGGATTTCTATTTGCCATTTAGTGAAGCTTCACAATAAATGCTAAATTTATCTTCTTATATAATGATCCACTGTTCAGTTTGCTTTGTCCTTAAAGGATAATACAAAAGCTTATGATGGCATTTTTTCCCTCTTGACTCCTTACAGACACCAAGGACTTACTGTGCAGCTAACACAGAGGATTTAGAGGCTGTTATTCATCATGTGCACAGCTTGCACCCCTCAGCTCCATTCATGGCAGCAGGTGTTTCTATGGGAGGGTAAGGTTGTGTAACACAAGTCTCAGCTAATTAACTGTGATCATAAGATTGGCGTAGCCTGATTGTAAATTATTACACTGGAATACTTACATTACTTTCTGAACTGCAAGCAAGTTGGGTTTCTCTCCAACAGTTAATATGCAGAAGACTTTCAGAAACTTCCTATCTTTGAGGCTTTTACCTCTGTGTCAGGGAAGATTGAAATTGGCTAGCAATTAAAAATTGGGAGGAGGGTAGAGAAAGACAGGAAACAGTGACAGGCAGATTGACAGCTAAAGAGGTCGGCAGTACAGTCTCTGGAAACTATGGAGGCTGTCTTTGGAACAGAGGGATATAAAACAGGATCTTGAGCTAATACAGTGTGAATCATAGCAACCTCTGGCAGTAAGGTTTGTCTTCACTCCATTTGTGTTCTGCAGTGTGTGGGTAGGTTAGGCTGGAAGAGGTGTGGATATCTGCTCTGTCTGGCTCAGAAGCAAGAAATAGTATTGTTGTTCAAACTGGTATGGATTGGTAGAGCATGTGGTATTAAGGCTTGCTGTGTCCTGGCTTCTCTCCAGAAAGCACAGCGAGAACAGACAATGATTGCACAGTTTCTTAGGAAAAAACAAAATCACTGCTAGAAGCGAGCAGAAATATTCCAGCAGCCTCTTTAACAAAAATTGTAGCAGTGGAGAATTTTCCTTAGGAATATTGCAGACACAGTGGTAAGTTCCTGAGACTTCCCTTTTCTCTGATAAATTTTGTGGGGGATGGGCAGATATGGCCCATATATATTGATGTTAATATATGTTACTATATATTGACATTAATCTATCAATGACTTGTAGGAGCTTTGAAATAAATACATATTTGTTCAAGACTGGTATTCTCTGCTTTATCACAAATCTTTAGTCACTAGGTTCCCTGTTCTGTTGAATAGTGGTCCCAGGAGGGAAAAAGGCTGGTCAGCCTAACTTCAGTTCTTTGAGAAGATTCTCTGGGAGCCATTTCCAGGCATATGGGGAATAATGGTGACTGTTTTCATCAAGGACAAAACGTGCCCAGGTGATCTGATTGCATTCTGTGATGAGATGACTGGCTTCACTGATGAGGGGAAAGAAGAAAATGTTTGTTCTGAGGATGTTGTTTGTTCTGAGGCTTCTTTTGTACCAAAAGACTAACAGAAGCGTTTTTTGCTGCAGAAACCTCACTCTTTTTTGCTGCAGAAACCTCTCTCTTGTTGTCTTCCACATCCCTTGCTTGTTCCAGCTCCAGGTGACCTTTAGTTTTTCTAACTGCATCCCTGCATGCTTGGGCAATGACTATTTCTCCCAGGCAGACCACCCCTCTTCTACCTTAAGGATACTTCCTCCTTGAAATTGGTCAGAAGGGTTTTTTTCCTCCATGTGATCTTCTGCCACTGTTGCACAACTTCCTGAATATCAGAATGTATCACACTTTTGCTTTGTGTTTGGTTATGCTTAAAGTCCCCTTTGCTCATCAGGGCCATCTAATGTGAGATCTTGCCAATCAGATCCCTGAGCAAATGAAAGCCAAGTCTCTCCAGTATTGTAATTCTGCTGCTTACCTTACTCACTTTTCATCTTAAAAATGCACCATCAAATAATCTCAGTGGCCAAGGTTCTGCATCTTCTCTACCTGGCCAGTTCTTCCTTACCTATGAATAGCAGATCATAGAATGTTTTTTCCCATTTAGGTCCTTGATTGTTTATCAAAACGTTGACCTCAATACTCTCCAGAAATCTGGTCTGCTTGTGCCTTGCTGTGGGAGTTGATGCTGGGATGGCTACAGTTCCCTGTGCCTGGCAATTATGAAGGGCTGAAGGCGTGGTAGAAGCTGGCAGTTCTGTGACTGATACAAACGGCCACATGAGCCATTAGTGCCATTTCTGTCCTTGGCTTAACCTAGTTATGGCATCCAAAATAGTGGCAAAGTCTGTTACAGTGGCACAGGGAATCTGTGTTTTGTACCTGGCTTGTATGTCACCAGCACCACTGGGCAATCTTAAGCAAGGTATTCCACCTTCCCCCTCAAATATATTTTTAAAATCCTGAACCAAAACCAGAAAGCTTATGTTTAATTGTACAGAACACTGGAATAGTCTCCAATCATCTACATGAGAACTGTTTCCATGCTTCAAGATTATTTGGAGCATTGCATGTTTAAAATGAAGCAGAAGCAGAGATCTCACCGGGGCATACTGGAAAAATCATCCACTTGTTTTAATCTTACAGCAGTTTTTTATCATCTATTGCTTTTCAGAATTTTCTGAATAGTCAGATAATCTATGTAAGAGATTTTCCCCAGTTAAGAATTAAAATAGATATTCACTGCACAGACATATATAAATGTAAATGGAAGACCACCTGTTCTGCTGTCTACAGTAGGTATTATTGTGGAAAGGGACTTTATTTTTTAACATTCCTAAGCCTTCTCTCTACCGCATATACTCTGTGAATTCTGTTAGGGAAGTGCTGCTTCGTCTACTGCAACTTTTTTTTGGTTAGGTTATTGGACTTCTGTCCTATGATGTGGTAGGTAGTGTAGAGGGATAAAGTCTCTGTGATAGAAGGCTGGTTCATAATGTATTTGCTAAAGGTTGCTGTCTGCTGAAGTACAGTAGATGACGTAAGGTACAGAGTGTGGCAATCCAGGGAGCTATCTTAATGTTACTAATTAACTGGAGTGGTTTGTGTTGAAGACTTGGTATTAAAATGCTTGTAAACTTTATGGTCTCAGACAGTAAAGTAAGACTTGGAGCTTTCCTGTCAGTATTTTATTTTACTCTACTCCTGTTGGGGTTTTTTTTCTTCTTTTCAAGGGTAGATGCTTGTGAACTTCCCCCCTTTTCAACTCAAGTGTACTTTTATCAGTAGAGACTGTAAGTTGCAATTGGTCAGAAAGACACGACTGAGTAATTTATTTGGGTCATAATTTTGTTTCTCTAGTTTTATTAATTATCCAAGACTTCATTCTAAACATGCTTGTGCTAAAGAAGAGCTATGTTCTTTCACATGTGTGAAGTGAGGTAATGGCACTACCTTAATCTCAAAAGACTTCTTCATAGTGAGGCACATGTGCCAGGTGCAGCTTGCATTTGTCTGGCACACTGATCAGATTTATCACATCAGGAAGACCAAGAGCTTGCAAGATGGTGAAGGTTACTAACACTTGGGAATACTTATTCCATGAGTAAGAATCATTTGACTTTTCCATCCCTTTAGTGATTTAAGTAAGACTCTTAGTACGTCTCTTATTTCCAAATGCACTCCTACTCACACCCTACACAGCGCACCCAGTTCCCCTCTGATAGTAAAGAAAGTAAACTTCATGAGTCGTATGTTGCGTGACTACCTTCTAGGTGTGCTAGGCACAACTGTAGGACTCACAGAAGAAACTGCTGAAAAACAGACAAAAACATGGCTGACTGTTATTTTTACTCTAAATTGAAGCAAACAGTTTGATAGTATGTATGTTTCTGTTTTTCATTTGTAGCATGCTTCTTTTAAATTACCTGGGCAAAACTGGCAGAGACACTCCTTTAATGGCAGCTGCAATTTTCTCTGCGGGTTGGAATGTTTTTGAATCTATAGAATCTCTGGAGAAGCCACTAAACTGGCTTCTTTTCAACTATTACTTGACCACTTGTCTGCAATCCTCTATAAGCAGGTGAGTTGCCTTCTAAACTATTTAGGATGGTGGAAGGATTTTACTATGAGATCAAGAGCAAGTGTAAATATATTGGCAAAATTAATGCTGTGACAACTCCAGTTGTTCTTTGTGCATTATTGGTAAGTTTTGAAATCAAAAGGATCATTTTGAGAAAGTTTGTCATCAATGTGACTAAATTTATATGCTGCTCAAGGAATTCACAACAAGCCAAAGTTGCTTCTGTATCTATGGATGAAGTAAATGGATTTTTATTTTTGACTTGGGCATATTGACTTTGAGTAGATTTGCATATATAATAATTGTTTTAAATCAGTGTTGACTGCAAAAGCATAGAAAGGCCTATTTCATCATTGGCTTTATAAAACCAAGGGTGTATTTTATATTCCCAAATATGAAGTTCTTTTATCTTTTGCATCTTTCGCATGGCTTATGAAGATTTTTACCATGTTGCTGTATGTGCCTACATATGGATGAACAATTATTCTGCTCTTGGATTCCAGACAGATTTTTGATATGACAGAAAATTAAAACCAAGCATGTTAGACAATTACTTCTATAAATGTATCTGTAAAGCAGAAAACTTCTGCATTTGTTTACATAACAAAAAAACAAGCCGTCCAATTTTTCTGTTTTTCTTTTTAGGCATCGACAAATGTTGGAGAAATTATTTGATATGGATCTTGTGATGAAGGTATGTGAAAACGTTACTTCTGCTTGAGTTGGATGCTGTTTTCAAAATGCTGACATAGTTTCCTATTTGAATTCTGTACTTCAGGCTAGAACTATCAGAGAATTTGATAAGCAGTTCACTTCAGTCATGTTTGGCTACCGTTCAATTGATGATTACTATGAAGATGCTAGCCCATGTCGCAAGCTGAAGTCAGTAGGAATTCCAGTGTTATGTCTAAATTCTGTGGATGATGTTTTCTCACCAGGTCATGGTAAGTTTAGGCTTTTTAAAATATATTTATCTGTATATGCAGTCACTAACACAAACTACATAGGTTTGAGAATGAACTCAGACCTATGTGTAGAAGTGTATTTAAATGTGACTTGCACATAGAATCAAAACTTCCATGGAGGACTCAGTCTTGCAGTTAAGTTTAAGACGTATATGAAACAGATAATAATGGAGAGACCTGATTAGTACAGAATGCAGAAGTATATGGGTGGCCTCATTAGGCATTAGTGGAGTCTTTACAGTCAAAAGAAAGAAACAGGCAGATTAAGGGTCTGAGTTATCTCACTGTAAGGAAGGTACCAAATGTAGTGCCCTCTCAGAAGCACCTATTTCTGTTCACCAAGTATGAAGAAAACCCATAAAAAAGGAATTTGGATTCTGATGTCCGCATGTAGACATTCAGAATTCAAACTGGAAACAAGCGGGGGTTTTTACTGTCATTCTTTAAGTCCCTACAAAGAATGCATGGAAGTCACTTATGTTTGAGTCACTTATGTCACTTACATGAAATCCTTATCTGTTGATCTCAGTGTCACCTCCGGTGCCTCTAAATTAAGTGTAAAAAAACCCAGCTAAGTTAGATTAGTTACATCTAATCGTGTAGGCCAAAATCTAGAGTAAGGGAAGAGATACACACAAGGTGAGCTCCTAGAAGGAGCTGAAATTAATAATAAGCATCAATATCAGCTAAGTAACAGGCTGAAAACTCTGTTTTCCATTTTCATTCTGTTTCATGCCAGACAAGTGATCAATGAACATTTTGCTTTGCCTCTGGAGATCAAAACCCTGTTGCCAACTATTCTGAAAATATATGCTTGTTCCTGTGGTCTGTGTATTGGTTATAGCTTCTGAGAAGAGTAGAAAAGCTAATTTAGAGGAAAACCACTAAAATGAACACTAAAATGAAGTTGAGGCAACATTCTTCAGCAATAAGCACCTGATACCTTTAAAAATGTAGTTTATACAACTGATTTATTTCAGGGAAGTCTTCTTCTGCCACCACAAGTGAAGTGAGATTCTTGCAGAATTAGTCATGAAACCAAAGTGAGCAGGCAAAGAGATCAGAACAACAAGCAGAAATAAAAGAATTGGAAGAGACTGTGTGTGTACTGTTAATCTGTGTGCAAGATGCACAATGCATACAGAAATATGCACACGTTACTATTTATAGTTTGAAGACCAGTTAGAGACAATGTGACATGAAAAGGGCCACTCCAGTAGAGTGCAGTAGAAAAAAACTAGAACAAAGAGCATCCATGCTTTGCATGAGCAATGCAAAGAGGTGACAGACCCCTTAATATGAGGGGGGAAAATAGTGACTAATAGATTAGCCAAAGTACCTATCCCTTACATTGGCCAGAACAGAGGCCTAAAAAAAAAAATAAGGTCTGAGTAGATATAGCAGTATTATAGTAGATATAGCGGTATTATACTGTATGCACTTTTAAAAATTTGCAGTTCAAAGGCTTTCTGAAGCAGACCTAGTCCTCTTGTTAGTCTCTGTGGGATTTTTTTTCCTTGAAATCAGTTGCTTATAAGCTTATAATGGCCTGAAAATGAGAATGGATGGGCTGTGACCCTAAAATCTATGTCTAAATATAAAATCTGGCTAGTGATTCTGAAGATAATTTTTATGGGTCTTAGGACCCTGGAGATTATTTTCACCACAGTACTGTAGGGAGGTCATCTACTGTGCCATGTTTCTTTCACAGAGTATCTGAGAGAGGGAACAATGGCTACACCTCTGTTTAGCACTAGCTTAGTTTGTGGTTTCTGTGTAAAGTAATAACTGTGACAGCATCTACCTAGTTAGCATAGTGACAACAGCAGTAAACCAGTCAGTGTACCTCAGTCCCTGAAAGATTTGTTAACCTTTCCCAGCCCATTATGACTGGGACATTTGTTACCTAGATAAAAGCTAGTGCAGATACTCCATCTTCTTTTTACTTCCAGCTCTCAAGAGCCAGGTATTGATCTGACCCTAAGACATTCCATCTGAACACAAGAAAATACTTTTGTTTTTTTACTGTGAGAGTGGTTAAATGCTGGCATAGTTTGTGTAGTCTCTATCAATTGAGATACTCACAACCTTACTGGATACAGCCCTGGAAAACCTGCTGTTGGTAAACCTGCTTGAGTAGGGGGTGGGACTAGATGGTCTCAAGAGGTCTCTAACAGCCTCACCAGTTCTTTGATGTGTAGTTTGAGTACTCAAAGATCGAGTCCCCTGGAGTACAGCTGTAGTATATCTCTCAATCCTTGAAGCTGTTTTGTAACACAAGTCTTGGTGAACAGTGAGATGGTTGGTTGTGTAAAATTAGGTATCTAAACTATTGTGGGGATGCATCAGAAGTCTTGAAGTGTAGAGGGGGGAGAGGTAGAACACCAGTACTTCTGAAACAGGAAGTGCTAAGAATCTATTGTAATGACTGTCCATCATCCATCATCAAAACTCTGACCATAGCCAGCCTTTCTCCATGAAGATATTTGGATGATTAAGCATTTGTTTATTCCTTCTTCAAAGAGTTAATGCTGTTAGCTGTAAATTCTTGTACTTACGGAGACAAGTTTACCTCAGAAAGGACCACCATGATGACAATTTCCAGCTAACAGCATGACTGTTACATCTGTCTATCCTAGGGTCCTTTTTCATTAGTGCTTGTACCCTCAGTGGGAATCGCTGTGCTGGCAGGAAACACAGGGCACCCCAATTATTAGCCTGGGATTTATGTCTGCTGCCATTGGTTACTGGAGTTCATTCATCTTGACATCTTGACATTTTCTGTGAGCTGTTTTATATTAGCAAACAAAGGGCTGGTGTTACTCTTGGATGTGACTTTATTCTGGCAACCAACTTTTTTTTCTGACTTAAAAACTTCTGTATGTGGACACATAGAAGCCTGTGGAAACCAAAGGCAGTTTCCACTCACAACTGTATCATGGATTCAAAGCCTCAAAATTCATACTCATCCGAACCCCAGCCTTGTATTGACTTCAGGGACTGGTTATTTCATGCCTCATCTCTCCCAGTAATACTACCAGCTTTCAAGCTACCTTCCAATTCTGTTGTAGATAGCTGTGGCTTCCAAGAGCTGGGAAACAGGCCTACAAAATTCATCAGGGAGAAAGCTGTGCCAGAATTCTTTTGTATTGAAATAGTTTCCATAAAGCCAGGGACATCTATCTTCCAGTAACAGAGCTTGAGGGATACAAAACCAAGTCTGCTTTGTCACTACATAATGTGCATCTAAAGAGACAATTCCCTTAAAAGGTGCAGTTGCTGCCTTGTTACTACCTGATCATTTCTTCTCATGTGCTTCTTGTTACGTTTGTACTTCCCAGCAGTTATTTTAAATATATTGTGAAAATGTGGCATTTGATTTCAATCCAGTATTATGAAGAAGCAATCAATTTGCAGTCCTTCTTTAACACTGGTGTTTAAAGTTCTCAGTGCTTGACAGCTGATATATCTGTAGTTTAATTCTGGAATGCAATTCTCATAGTGCATAATACTGACTAATGTAAACAAATGCTTTCTTCATTGCATGTCACTACTCT
>VWYI01011735.1:66636-91402 GCA_013399455.1 Anthoscopus minutus
CATGTCACTACTCTCACCATAACTAATTTAAACAAGCCACTGCTTTAGGAAATATGTAATAAAGCCAAGTCAAGCCCTTGGATTTTGTAAATGTGAAAAATAAATCAGGAAGATGGAGTGATAGCGTTCGTTATCACTGTCACATTTAACTTTTCATCTGAAGTGGCATTTTTCTCTGAAGAGACTTCTAGCAGTGAATTAGGCATCTGACTTAAATTTCATTATGCTAATGCTTAGCTAATTGCTGATGATGAGCATTGTGCCTGAGCTGGAAGCCTGCCCTTGGAGCTAGGTACCATGCCAGCTCCCGCCTGATCCACTGTGACAAATAAGTGAATGTCTGAAGCTCAGTTACATACATTTCATTGAACCCTCTGAAGCTTTTGTGTCCCCCTGAATCCAAACTTGGGAGTTATTGCTCCCAATTAGGTGTTACTTTACATCCTGTTACATAAAAGAGCACAGTTGAATGAAGTTGTCAGGAGAGACCAAATGGCCAAGGAATGGCCAGACAGATAGCAATTAGGTTAAAAGTTTAAGGAACAGAGAAAAATTGAGCAAAAAATTGAATACCTGACAGCAGTAACTTACATGGTTATTTTTCTTTTGTTCTTTAAGAAAACACTAACTTCTTTTTGGCAGAAAATGTACAACAAATTGTTTAGAATTAAGTAATTCTGCATACAGGTATTTACATTGCAGTTCTGTGATCACAAATCACAGGTCTGTGCTTGCTGGATCAAAGAGCAAGTACAGACTTTGGCCAAAAGACACTTGGGCACAAGGTTACATGTGGACAAAATTGAACAAAGTTACGTGTGTTCAAAAATGAACATACTTTTGGCATGCCGTCCTATCTCCTAGAATGCATACATCCAGTGCTCTATTCATCTGCCCTTTACACTGCAAAATTTACTCTGTTGCATTGTGGTTTTATTTATTGCATGGCTAAAAGCCCCTAGGAATAGCCTTGAGAAAAGTGCCACACCACTGCCAAATCATTTGCATTTTGGCACTGAGGAGCAACACAATATACTCAATTCTCTTCCAAGAACCTCCAGAGCAAAAAACTCTTCTGGGAGAGAGTTACATGGAGAAATAGAGGGAATTTCAGGATAGGGAAGATGACATTTGTAAAGACCTGCATGTGGCTTGCTCCTAACCAGACCTGGAAAATAATCAGCATCCTAGTGCAGGACTGGTAGGCTTCTATGAAAAAGCCACTGTAGCTACAGTATTGCCAACCAGTTTGGGAATGACAGACCACCAGCAAACTGATTTGGGAGCCCTGATTACACTGGAAACCTCTGAATGACAGGCATGCAGAGATCATGGTGAGATTGCTGGGTTGGCACAGTAGAGGAGACATTTATTATGATTTCCTTTTTATTAAAAAGCAGTTTCTTATCAGAAGGGACATTCTCCTTATACCTTGACAGCAGTCTGCCAAATTGAATGACTGTCATGTTCTTGCACATTTTAGCTAGTGAAGAGGTATGTTCAGAGTTAGTAGCTGATTCTGAATCCATTAGGACTGATGAAGTTCTCATCAGATACTTGGAGGTCAAATCTGTCTCTCCTCACATATTCCTTCCCATACCCTTACACTGAGGGGGCCTGTTTATTAGCCCCCTCAGTGACCAGGCAGACAGCTGCA
The DNA here is from genome assembly GCA_013399455.1 of Anthoscopus minutus. NCBI lineage: Eukaryota > Metazoa > Chordata > Aves > Passeriformes > Paridae > Anthoscopus > Anthoscopus minutus. Next base: position 68,294 of record VWYI01011735.1, read on the forward strand.
GAATGGGTGTGGGAAGTGCGATTCACTGGCTGAAGCAGGCGTGGGGTTTGTGTCTGATCCCTACTTCTCTCTTGGGATTTTGTTTAACATGGACCACAGGCTACTAGAGGGAAGAAAAGCAGATGGCTTGGTACAGATAAGTGGGCATATTCCTATGCAGTTGGCAGAAGCTGACACGAATTGCAGCTATTCTGTACATGGCAACATATTCCTCCACAGAATCCAAGAGAGGCAGATCAGAGATTGCTGAGCAGATTAACTCAGGCAAAACTCCAGACAAGCGCGTGCTAAGTCTGAAAATAATGCATGTGTTGAATTGCAATAAATAACACATTGTTTTTTGCATCTCATGTTCTCAGTGCGTGCTACTCCCCAGTCTAGGCTTTTACATCATTGACTTTTTAGTCTGGCCTCAGTACTGCTTTAAAAGGCACAGGTACTGCATACAGTATTTTCAGTTTTCCAACTGAACAAAGAAAAAGCCAAGGACTTCTTGTAGAAACAGTAAGGAGCACAGTTTTTATCTCCTAGTAAAGAGCCAGAATCACTTAGTAGATTTTGGAATCTACAAACTACTTGGATTGGTGCAATTTTGGAATTGCCAGCAATTTTGAAAGGAGGGAAAGAGTGGAAGAAATGGATAACACTGAGTAGCAAAGAACCTCACATATTTGGCAAGAGAGCCCCCATTGCACTCTGAAGCTCAGTCCATGCTTCCCCGGGGCATGGGCAGGTACCTCATGTTATGGGCAAGAAGCTTGTAACACCCCTTCACAACAGACACTAACCTAACTCGCAGGCAGTTGGTTTTGCATCCATGCAGAGGCCCTGGAGTGGAACAGAGCATGTCGTTCCAGGCACTGCTGGTAGGGACCTCTGAGGCACAGACTGCTCTCCTGGCTCAGCAGGTCCAGTGCTTCTGCCCTGATCTATTTTAAGTTGCACAGCTGTTCACCACAGTCATTGCACTCAGGTTCTCCTGTGACTTACTCTGGCTGGGGGTCCTTTTTTGGCTAAGCAAAGGGCTACTCTTACCCTTTACTCTTACTACTTTAAGTGCTCTTACTGTAGTTGCTGAAAATGAAGGCAAACTGGCATCTCAAGCACCCAGCTATGAGTTTGCCAACATCCAAACAAAAGTAAGGAGCATATGATGAAGAAGGCAGTAATATACAGGTGGGGGCTGTTCAAGCATTATGACCTTTGAGATAGTAAATGTATAAATAGGAATGAGTAGAAGGTCTCTGAAGGAAGTGCAGTCAGAAAGAGTTCTGAACAACTGAATACCCCCAAAATTGAATCTGATTCAGGAACCCTTTAAAGAAAATGAAGTAATATAAATCTTGTGAACAACTTACTGCTTAGTGTTGTAGTGACAAGGCGTTTTTAATTAAGCAGTATAAGACTTAAAATCAGTGTTATTTTCTTGTGATAACCTTTTTTAGATAACACAGTGAAATTGCTGCTACTCCCTTCTTTGTACAAAGCATTTTTCTTTTGCTGTTGCTTTTTCTGTCCATCCTGAGTAATCAAAAATATGTATGATTTTTTTTTTTCTGTGACATAAATTTTCTTACTTGAAAACTGGAACTTTGAAAGGCATTCTTTACTGAAATGTGCTGAGATTTCTGCTCATTCAGATGTCTACTTTGCATACCTAAAACTCCAGAGGAATTTGTTCAAATAACTTAATTTTTATGGATCTGTAGTGTTTGGAGTCTTGATATAAAGCTCCACTGCTGTGGCAACCAGTTCAAATTATAACAGGGTCATCCCATCACACCAAGTACCCTTTGTAAAGTCATATGCTTTCTCCGGTGTCAGTCTGTACTAACTGACCTCTATTTTTCTTCACAAAGGGAACTGCCCAGGTGGTGAAATTGTTTAAGCCACACATCTATGTAGAGTCAAAATAGGAGGCACTGAAGCCTCCCTCCTACACATTTCCAGATCAGTGCATATCTCAGATGTCATTCACTGATGACTTTAAGCTAATTGTAGGCCATTGCTGAAACGACCATCACAGGGAATGTGGCTGCTACTATTCAGATGTTGGCATTAACACTGGGAACTAGATTAGGGGTCTAATCAGATCAGAAAAACTAACTCAGCAAAAGAAAATCCTTGTACTATCCAATCTAATAATCTAGATAGATTATGTAATATATGTAGATTATGTAATAATCTACATTCTAAAATTATTTCTAGCAGTCACTATTCAGTAGAGAACCACTAACCTCCTGAGTGGCACGGAGCAGCTTTCTGTGTCTTTGTACAATTGTTTGTCCATTCCTCTTTCTATGTTTACTTTGTGTCTTAGCTTATGAGCTTCTCAGGACAAGAACCATCCCCCAGTCTGTTTGCATGGTGTGGTCTAAACATGCAGGTGTGAACATATGGCAGATCAAATATAACGATAATCTTTTATATGAGCTGATAGGGTATCTTACAGACCAAACCTTACCCTGACGTTAAAGGTTCTGTGCTTGGAGTCTCATACAACTGTAATTGGGGTCCCAGTTCCTCAGCTTTTCTAAAGCTGAATATTGCAAAAATAGTTAAAAATTAGAGGGCTACATACACTATTTATAGTAAATCCTAAGTGTGCAATAACGTGTGTGCTGTTCCACCAGTGTGAGTGAAAGACAAATGAAGCTGAAATTTTGACAGCAGTCAGGAAAAAAAAATCACACAGGTAAGGGCAGTTCATGATGAGGAGAAAAATGGCTTTTAATACAGCTTCCAATACAGTGGTTCCAAACCCTGTAAGGCATTTAAGCATGTATTAATGTTGTGCGTATTTACTCAAACATCTGAGAAATGTTTAAGAGAAATTCAATGGCTAGCATTTCATAGAAGGTTAAAGACTTAAAACGTTTTTCCTCCTTTTAAGCTATACCAGTAGAAACTGCCAAACAAAATGCAAACGTTGCTTTGGTTCTGACTTCGTGTGGAGGCCATATCGGTTTTCTGGAAGGAATATGGCCAAGGAAGCGCACTTACATGGACAGAGTCTTCAAGCAGTTTGTGCAAGCTGTGTTTGAGCATGGAAATAAAATCTTTAGCATGTAGCTTTGGACCACTATTATAGCACAGTGGCACATTCTGACAAGGGCAGTTCAGCTTAGTGCACAAATTTTAACTCCTGTAAGCCAGCAAATGGATAAAGTCCATTACTACATGCAAAAATATTTTTGCCTAAGATTTTGTAGCAAGAAACTAAATAGTATGTTGTCACTTTTATATTTATTTTTAATATGCCTTACTAAGAATGACCTTAAATGAAACAGTGTTCTGCATACATCAAATTGCACTTAACCAAAACTATCAAGTAGAGAGATTATAATTCCTCAGGACTTTAATTTAAACCAGTATGTATTTAGGAAACTTTATTTAGATGGCTTTTACTATTAGAACGGCGACACTCAAAATAGCTTATATTATTGTGTCACATAGAGTACCAGTTGGCCCATTCCTTAGAGCACTGATGGTGAAAATCTTAAAATATGAAAACAAAAAGAGGGATCAATAAAAGTACTGATTCTTCAAATAAGTCGAAATTTCAGCATGTTATTCCATAGCATTAGATTGATACCTGCTTTTGCTGTTCTGCCCTGAGAGTATTCATTCAGATATAGGGCTGTTTATTGGTTTTTAAACTATGTCAATGCCATACTTGTCTTATATGGTTATTTTTGAAAGAGCTAATTTATAGTGTTTACATATAACCAAAAGATTCCTTTAAAACAGTACTGTAATAACTTATGTAACTAAAAGACATTTTGCATTTCAGAGTTTATGTAAAGCTGGGTGTTGTCACATAATTAAGTAACACATACTTCATATAACTGGTAAACTCGGTGATTGAACCTGCTATGTTTATATTACCGTGCTAGAACATTTCAGTTTTAAAGAATAAATATTAGAGCATCAGGAAATTATTATATAATCTGCTTTAAATTAAAAAAGAAAAACAAACTCGAACCTTTTGTCTCTGCTATTGTTTCATATAGTTTCTGAAAAGAATGGAACAAATTGACTGGATGGAGGTCGGAGTTGTGCCTATCGTTTGTTTGTTTGATCATTTGTCACCATTTTGGCAGTAGGTTGTCAAATCAGTGAAGCCACCGCAATCTGACTTCTACCCTAGCGGCTTACAAGTTGTGAGGGTGGCCAAGGCGTCGCTGTTCTCCTGAGCCCTGACAGAGTGACAGTCAGCATGGGCCTTTGAGGAGAAAGGACAGTTAGACAGAATATATTTTGAGACTGTTGCCCTAATTTAGGGCATACTGAAATTTAAAACAGGCCCCTAAGCAGCATCTGTGGAGCTCCCATCTTTTGCTGATCAGTGATTTGGGCCCAGCCACATACAAGAAGTCAGGAAAGATGCCTCTGCATTTTTATTTTTATCTTTTGAGCAGGGTCAGTACAAGAAGAAAATGCAGCTAAAAAAAGCAAGTCAGGTCTTTTGTCTCAAGCAGTACGTGAACACTCCTCTTGCAAGGCATGTTTCCTAGTAACAGCAAAGGAAGAACAAAAATACTTTTTGTCTTTAGAAAAAGAAATTGGGACATGCTATAAGAGAGCTGTTTTGTAAGGTGGATGGTTGAATTAAGAAAATTAAAAAGTGCTTTCGAGTTTTGACTTTCCAAACAGGCACTTGCACAAGTAACAAACTTATTTTTTCTCTAATAAGAAAATTGAGGAAAGGGACTTGCAAACGCAAAATGAAATTTTGTGCATGCTACTACAATACAGAAAAATAGAATATTAGTAGGGTGCCTTATTTATTCTTGTATTCATTTCCAGGTTTTATGTTCATGCAAAAACAATGAGCAATAAACAGTGTATTTAGTGTTATATTTGTAAAATTGTTTAGGTACAGTACTGTTCAAAATTCAGCATCAAGTATTAATAAATTAAATCACACCTTACCATTTAAATAAAAGTAATATGATTAATGCCATAATTTCTGTCTCTCTGCACTGTCTTAATTTAGGTCCATTCCCTATAGAGACCTCCATGAGACATTTATCTTTAAAGCTACATCAAGCAAAAATCTGTAAAGCTTCCCCCTTCCCTCCAGATTACAGTGTCCTCATACCACATCAGGGAAATGTGTAAAGTGATAACAATCAAATTTTAATATGGGCATCTTCAAGCTTTCCCAGTCAGATTTTCTGAAACAATAAAAGCAGACACCTCAGCTCTTACAGGGTACACACAAGCTTGAAACAAGTGCAATAAACATTTTTGCTGTGTAATAACTTTTTACCTCACAGTTTTATAAGTGAGCCAAAGTCCACAATGTACCCTCTGTTCAAAAATGTGTGAATTCACAGGGTCTTTATTCGGCTTTTCATGTGATTTGAGTATCCAGTCATCAAAAGGGATATGTAATGCTGAAGGTGGGAGAAAGTTGTTAGTTCTCAATGTACTCGTGACTGGAAAGATGGAGTAGAATGAACATGAAATTCCAAGCCACAAAGGCTGTAGACACCTACCTCTTAAAAAAACCTATCTTCCTAGTTCAGAATCCAGAAGTAGCTGAAGTTGGTGGGGTCCTCTGGAGATGATCTAGTTCAAACCCTCCTGACCAAGACAGGACATATCACATACATGCTCCAGAACATCCACCTCTTCTCATTCTTCCCTTGGAGGCAATGCATAAGTACAGTTCTTTTTCTCTGTGAGGCCTTCAGTTCCCCAAGAGAGATTTGTGGCCTCAGCTGTCTTAGCACCAGATCATAAAGACCAAGACTTTGAGGTGTAATTTATTATGTTCACTCCTGGCAAAAACAAAACAAAACAAAACAAACAAAACCTTAAAAAACCTGAAAATTTCTTTAAGGCAAATATGGTTCTTTGAATACAGAGAAGCTAATGGTATACATTTCACACTGAACAATAGAATTAACATTGTTTTTAGAAACCAAGACACAGAACAGTACCATTTAAAATACTTAGCAGAAATGGCTGTGGATGACAGTCTAAAACTCCACAGGAGTTGGTGTCAAGAAAAAGGCAATAAAGCAGCAGTGACTCCAGGCAGGTCAACATGGTCTTGTCAGTGTGGCACTGTGTCACACTTGAGATACCAACACGCTGATTTGCAGAGTGCCGTCACTCTCAGGCCTAGACTCACAGAGACTGGAAAAGGGCTCCACATTCAAGAATTACTCCCCAGATGTGGTTCAGGAAGCTTCTCCTTCTCCATGCTGCAAGTTGCAATTTCCAGCTGAGATCTAACAGTCAGCTGTTTGAACCCTTCAAATCAACAGAATGGAGCAGCTTACTTTATCTCAGCCATTCCGGAGTGTTTCCAACAACAGCCTCCTCCCCTTTTTCTGGAATGGTTTGGACCCCTGTGTACCACTCACACATATATATCCACTCTCTGTCCCAAACTCTGTAAGCCAACTGTACCAGCCTTCTCTCCAGATATAGCTATCTGCAGCCATTTTTATTCCTGTTCTCCTACTCCCCTGGGAAAAAAAAATTAAAAATGTAAAAAACCCCACAACACCACACTCACATATAGCATGCAAGCAAAGTGGACAAGTGCCAGCCTAATTTTTTTGCCTAGTTCCTGCAAAAACACCAAAACAAAACCAGCTATTCAAATTCTACCGGCCCCCATTTCGAACATGTCCCCCTGCTTTTTCAGCTAATTGCCCTGAAAAGCTCTTTAACTCCAGGCAAACAGGGCATTCTCCAATCCCTGCTGTCTCACGAGCCATCGACACAGGAATTTCAGAGGGGAACTGCCTCTTTCACCTACAACTCCTGTAGCTACCTGGCTCATGCTAGTGACTCACACCTGGCAGAAAGAAGACTTGTCTTGCACTCTGCTTCTCCCCGGGTCGCTTCAGCTCAATGCATCATCACCCTGAGGAAAAAAAAGAAACATTTGTTCCCTGAGTCATGGAGTTGCTGTAATGCAAGGGCACACTTCACCCTGTGCCACTTATTGAGGTTCTCATCCCAGCATGCTAGCTAGCTGGCCAAAAGGAGCCTTGGAATGCTCAAGGCAATGCATAGGAAAGAAGATATAAAAAAGCCCAAGAGATTCATCCTGGGGACTTGCCACTGACCTCCAGCATACATGCTGGGTCCCCCCAAGTCACTCCTGCGGCAGCCAACCTGCTGTGGAATATCTCCGCCACTTTTCGGGTTGTTGTTGCTTAATTTTTATTCCAACAGAAAAAAAAGGAAAAGCAGACAGTAGTTCTTCATTGGCAAGCATCTCTTCCTCTGAAGGATCCAATTGTCCTGTCTCATTCCTTCTACTGGAGATGTAAAAATCAGCTTCTCCCTTCTTCCTAGGATAGACTGACTTCTTGAATATGCAGAAGGTAGGAAAACCGAAGCCCTGTGCTGTCTCAGATACTCCTAAAGTTCCTTAAATGTTCTGTATGTGTAGTGATCCCGTGTGGCCTTACATCACCTGTCTGAGGCATTCTGAGGCGTGAGCGGCGCTTGCAAAGTTAATTACCGGCGAAAGGTTAAGCAGCTCCCGCCTTTTGGTTGTCTGTCACCACTTCCTTGCTCAGATGAGATGTCTGATAACCAGCACGGAGGTTGGGAGTGTGTTTGCATGTCAAAGCGGGCTGTAAAATTTGCGTGCTGGCAGGACCGCTGGGATTGAGTTTGGGATTAAGAGCTCAATCCTGTAACTGCAGCCGCCCTAAGGCTGCGGTTTCACAAGCAGCTGTCCATGTTAACAGCTCCCTCATGCCAAAAGGGAAAGGCTTGCGCTTCCTCCTCCCATCTTTTCTTATCCTGATTCGAATCATACGATCGTCAGTCTTTCTTACTCTGGTAGAATATGATTCAGTTTTTCCACTGGGTTTGCTTTATTGCTAGCTCCGGAGTTTAAATTTACTTGCCTATGGGGGTCCCTCAGCTGCTAGATGAAGGCTGGCAAGGTAGGGAGCTGGAGAACACTGCTGGGAGTGGGCAAAGGAAGTGGAGAAAATAACAGGAGAACCATCTCCCAAAGCTGTAACCCAACAGGACATTCTCTGCAATTAGTGGAGTGGCCCATTATCAGGTGAGTTATTCCGTGAAAAAAAGGCATAACCTAGAAGGAAGTAATTTTTCATTTAGCTGCAGACACTCCAGAGGCACTCCAGCAGTATTACTGCAGTGGTAAATAAACATGGTTAAATTAACAAATAATCTTTTCGGGGCTAAATCTGTCCTACTCATATACTTCACCTATGTGAATGCAGCTTCTCCTCCCTCCCCAGGTTCCCCAACTGAACAACAATTCATGCTCAAGAACTTTAGTTTATATTAACCACAGCTTCCAAGGACAGTAGATTTCTGTGAAGTTTGTGTTCTTTCAACAACGACATTTGCTAGCAAGTCCACACTGACATCTGTGCTTCAAAATGCTGCCACCTTCTGTGGAAAACTGGAAAATTACTGATATTCTTCTATCCCATGAACTAAGTTTTTCCAAATTTTGGAATTTAACGCTTCATATGAATGCCTGCTACTTTACTTTTCCCTGCTGTACAGCAAATTACTATTTAATGGAAGGATATAAGAAAATCTAGGTTTACTTGCTTCATGTTCCTAATAAAGAGACATGGGAAAACAATTTTAAATTTATAAAGATAATGATAACATAAAGAAAATTTTTTATCATCCTTCAGGAAACTTACATGCAGCCTAGCGATTAAAATATCCTTCATTTGGAAAATATTCTGTAGGTTGCTGAAGGAGAGCAGGAGACCATGTGTTGCTGTGTTCATTGTAAATTCATGATCATGCTTAAAGAGGAGCTGCTACAGGGAGTTATAAATAACATCTCCTCCTATCAGCTTAAAAAAAACCCCTACAGCTTCTGAAAATTCCCATTTGTTCTGTAAAACTGTGCTTCAATGAAGTGTGTCCAGAGAGAGGATTTATCAAGGAAGGCAGTTCCTTGTTCCAGTAAACAAAGGGACAGAAAACTTTACAGGCAAAACAGAGTATCTCCAGGTAAGTATTTTTATACAAACAAATTTATGCTAGTCAGAAACTTGACAACAATTTCCAACAATTAATCTCATAAATGTGATAACAATAGAAGTCACTAAAAATATTTTGAAGATTATAAAACAGACCTAAAAAACTTATTATTAAAACAAAAATAACCCCTTTCTAAATACTTCAAGCATTAACAAATGAATATTTACAGAACCAAATACTAAAATACTTCTGTGGTCTCCTTTAGATCAGTGAACTCTAACTAGAAATTGTAAAGGAAATCAGAAATCTCTGGGAGAAACCCTGTCACATACTTTTCTAAAACTTTTCATGGCTATTGGCTGAGGTTCATCAGGCTGTTTTCCAGAGGTGTATACACATCACTAGGTGAACTCACAGTCAAATAAACTGAGGCTGTGTTTATACTGGCAAGTAGAACACACTGATAGGAGTGGGTATGGCAAGCAAAGATGACTGAATGTCAAGATCTTGACACACTTACGTGCATTTCAGGTAGGATCTACTTCAGATTACTCCTAGGAAAGTAATATGGATGGAGCACACTAGATATGCATGAGGTACCTCTGCATCAGTATTCTAGTTAGGATCAGCAGCTCACTTTTGAAGGGAATCCTCTAGTGGCTCCCACTTACCATCCAGGAGTGTACATAATAGATTCCTTTCCATTATGTGGAAACACGTAACCCACAGTTACATCCCCAGAACACACTGAATATATTCAAACTCTAGCTGTCACTGACTGCATCCACAGTGACAAAAGCTGGTCTGGACTGCCACATCAGTGATGTGGATGTCAGATCTTCAGCTTTTTCTTCAGAACTTCTCTTACTTGCCAGTGTAGACAACAGGCTTATAAATATCCTGAGGCAAAGAAGCCATGGCATAAGGTTAGGTGAGGTATAAACACTTTAAAAGTGTAGCAAAGACTGAAATATCCCTGATCATGGCAAAAATCACAAATAGGTGGCTACGCTGTAGAGTGAGTTGTGAAACAATGTGCAGAATACACAGAACAAAAGAGCTAACTGGCACCTTCCAAGTTACTGCTGAACTTAGGGAAGCAAAACAAGTTGGACAAATGTACTCAAAAAGGCAGCTCACTGAGCGAACTCAGTGCTCTGGAGAGAGGAGTGGACATGGTGCAGGACCGAGACACACCTAAGAGTCCTCTTTAATCTCCCAGACGCAGACAAGGATCCATCCTGCTTTACACCCAAGTGACATATGCTGACACCATGACACACCGGTAGCAAGGGGGCTAGCAGTTGACTGCACAGCACCTGCACAAGTGAGCAGCACCTGAGGAACCTATTTCAAAGGTGTCTAAAAGTGTAATTGTGAGAAAGGGCCCACAAACACTAAGGGAACACTGCTGCAAGCACATCTGCTGTAATACCAGGGACTTCGTGGGATTCAGAATCACAGAAACAGAATTGGTCAGGTTGGAAAGGACCAGAGGGTCATGTGGTCCAATATTTCTGCCCAAGCAGGGTTATCCTAGAGCAAAAGGCACAGAATTGTGCCCAGATGGTTCTTGACTATCTCCAGTGTGGGACACTGCACAACCTCTCTTGGCTATCTGTTCCAGTCCACAGTCACCCACATAGTAGTTCTTCCTCATGTTCATGTGGAGCTTCCTGTGCCTGTTATCTCTTGCCCTACTGCTTAGAATCACTGAGAACCTGGCTCCATCCTCTTCACACCCTCCCTTTGCTAAGTTTACACACTGATGAGGTCCCTTCTCAGTCGACTTTTCCGTCAACTCTTTTTCATTTCACTACAGTTGCCAGCCATGAGGTGTGAGCCACTGACGCAGCGTGGGCCGCCAGCGCAGTCACTTCGTCCCCACTGACCCCCACGTATCACCGCTTTTGCCCCTTGTTTTTGACGAAGGAAGGGGCTTGGCCAACCCACCCGGGCACCCAGCGGTGCGAGCGGGCTGAGCCACCGGGACGTCACCACCCGAAGGGGAGCGTAAAGATCGCCTGGTTCCAACCCCCTTGCCGTGGGCAGGAACACCTCTTACTAGACCAGGTTGCTGAGTGCTCCATCCAGCCTGGCCTTGAACACTTGCAGGGATGAGGCATCCACAGCTTCTCAGGGCAACGTGTTCCAGTGCCTCATCCCCTCGCATTAAAGTGTTTCTTCCTAATACCTAACCTAAACCTGCTCTCTCTCAATTTGAAGCCATTCCTCCGTGGCTTGTCAACACATGCTCTTGTAAATACCGTGCAATCCTTAGATGTGTGCTTTAATTAATACAGTCTGTGGATTCCTTACTTCCATTTCCATACAGCAGACGGCCTCACACAGGCGGCTGCGCATGCGCAAACCACGCCGCTTCCCGCCCTCCCCGTTCCGACTCCCGCCGGAAGATGCCCCGTCCCCACCGGGGGAGGCAGGGCCGGCGGCGGGCGGGACGGGGCGGTGCCGCGGCAGTGCCCGGCTGTGGGCGGGTTCGAGGCTGGGGCTCGCCGCCTCCGCCAGCGCCGGCACGTCGCTGACACCGTCGCGAGGTAAGCGGCCGTCGGCAGACCGGGAAGCGGGGGCTGAGGAAGTTGTTTTCCCCCCACACTCCCCACTACACTCCCCCCCACACTCCCTGCCCACACTCTCCCCACCCTATCCATGTCCCGCTGAGTCCCGTCACTCCGGCTGCCCCGTGCCCGCTGCCTCCTCCTCCCCCGCCCGGGGCCGAGAGCCTGGCGGCGGCTCCTCCCCAGGCCTGCCTGCCGCTGTCGCGGGGGGAGCGGGCTGGCCGTGCCCTGTCGCGAGTGGGAGCCGCCGCAGGCGCTCGGCCTCATCGCGGCACCCCCGCCCTGCCCCCGGGGGCCCTGGCCGTGGGAGCTCCCGGCCGGGTGAGGAGTCCCCCCGCCAGGCCCTACCCCGGGAGGGCTGTCACCGCGGTGCGCTGGGGGCTGACACGGCCACGCTTGGAGGCCTTTCCTTCCCTTCCCTTTCCTTTCCCTTCCCTTCCCTTTCCCTTCCCCTCCCCTGTCCTCGTCCTGACTTGTGCCATAGGGGCGGCCAGGCGCTGCCGTGGTCCTCAGCCGGTACGGTTCAGGTTCGAGACCCCCGTACCCTGTTCACCTGGTGGGCAACCAGCCTCAGCCTCTGCTCTAAGGATTGGAAGCTGTGGGGCTCGCGTTTCTCAGTTTTGTTCGTTTCTTGGTTTGGGGTTTTTGGGTTTGAGGTTTTTGTTTGCTCTGTTTTGCTTTCGGATTTTTTTCCTCCTGTACTTCTTGCACCAAACCTTTGCTCGTGTTCTAGTTTGTTCCTGCACTTCTGTCTTCTCTGTTTTCCTTAATCCGAGTTTTACTAGAGGGTGACTTCTCCAGGGCAGAGACTGCCAGTTCTGGAATGTCTGGAAAAGACTTTGCTCTGTTTTACAAAGTATTAGTAGGAAAGAAAATACTGTTCTAGAACTCTGTGGGAGGAAAGTGTATTTTTTGGTTGCTTGAGAAAGAGTGCCAGTGAGGGAAGTTTTGGACTTGAAAGTCTTCCCTGAGTGTGCCATGTCATGTCTGGAAAAAACCAAAGATCCTGGTGTATACAGTGTGTGTCATGGTATTCTCAGATTCTGAGGGTCGGTGTTATGCTCTAAGAGACCAAAGACCTATTTAGCAACCAGGGCTGTTACTTTCAGGATGAGTGACCATGCTGCATCTCTGATGGGTTTTCTTTGACTGGTGGAACCTCATAGGCTTGTGAGGTGTCATGGAGCTCATGAGCTGTTAGAATGTAGGCATGCAAATTCTATTACCTACTCCTTAAGGAGAGACTTGAAAACAGCACCACAAAAAGTGCTGTTAGAGATTTCTTCCCTGGGTAGAGTTAAAAAAATATACCTCAAATATAGATCGTTTATAATTTATTTTCTTTAAAGGAGAAGGTCAGAAGACAGCACTGGTGTCTGGAATCTAAGGTTTTTAATCAGCTGTTTAACAAAATTACCAGTTTTACATGGTTAGAAATGCTTTCATAAGTGGCTAAATGAAAATGAGGTTAAGGACAATATAAAATCTAAAGAGAAGAAAAAGTACTGTTGTTTAGTTTTCCTTTTGTGTAATGATCAATTATTAAAAGGAGCTTAACATAAGTATCTTTCAAATTGTTAGGGAAAGATTTTCATTTATCAATACTAGAAGTCACTTCAGTTGTAATGAACTGAAAGTGTCTGATCTGTGTTACAGAACCAGTGACTTGTTCCTGTTTGACCTTTAGAATGTGACAGGTTTAACATCAGATCGGTTAAGATTTGAAAAGCAATGTATTTTTATAGAAAACTATATAATCAGTAAGTCTCAGTGACAAAAGTTAATGGTAATTCTTGATTGAAAAAGGTGCCGTGGAAGTTCTGACCGCTGAGTCTTCCAGTAGACTTAATTTTATAAAGTTATTAGTGAAACTTTATTGAACAATTATTACGTATGCCCATAATACAGTAATAGTGTCTTTGAATAAGGGAACTGGAAAGTTTCACAAGTCAGAAATACATATGGAAAGAGATGATCATCCAAATCTGTAAAGATTTTTTTATCAAGAATCTCTGTTAGCTTTCAGACTCCTGTGAGAGTAACTTCTGCATCGTTGACATAATTTCACTACTCGTGGAGAAATTGTCTTTACTGCCCAAGGCAAAAGTCTGTAATAATGCTACTTTCTAGGCTTTCCATCTCTGATTTGTAGCTTTAGTCATACTAGAAGGAACGTTGTAGGTGGTTACTGATGTCTGTGAAGTTCTGTTGTAGCAGCCACGAAACTTGGTGGCTGTGTCTAATGGATTTATTCCCTGTTGATGTGAAGCGCAGGATTGACAGCAGTCCCATGTTTTTTTGCCAGTTCTCAAACAGAGCAGTGCACTATTTTGTGGAAAAGGTGAAAGGCTGAGAAACTTCCTTTCGAATTGTACTGTTACTTGCCACCTTTGGCAAGGTAAAAGGGTAGTGCTTAAGACAGCAAAGTGCCAAAAATTGTTGGATATGGAAATGAAAAATAAAATTTGTCTGTTGTTTATTGGTTGGTTGTTGGTTGATTTTTTTAGCTCCTTATCAGTGAAGCTTTAAAGCTAAGCGTTGTTTGAGGGGATGGAAGAGGGTGGGAATTCAGAGTCTTGAGTGGGAAATTATGAAGTGTTTACTGCATGAACATTTTCTGTTCTTCATAGGTGGCATGAAACATCCTGTTTGTAAGCATATGCATAAGGAATGCTCTTGTCACACCTTGATAAGTTACTTTGGCCTAAACATCGATTGCCTCTTGTAAAAACCTGTAAGTAAAATGAGTGTTATTTGATTTGAGATTGCTTTAATGATGTGCTTTCTGGTCGCAGCATGATCTGTCTGTAAAAGAAAAAGTGAATATATAAAAGTGAAAAGTTTTGATATTTGACAAAGAGTTTAAAAGCTGAGTTGCTTGGTTTTTTACAGAAATGGCAGCTCAGAAAAGGAAGTCTACGTTAGTAGAACCTTCTGCTAAACGTCCAAAGCTGGATAAGAATAGCAAACCGTCTTCATCAAAGAAAGAAAAAGAGGTGTCAGATACAAAACATGGCTCAAATAAATCAAAGCCCAATCAGTGTGCAGTGCAGGAGAAGACTGTACCCAAAACCTCTGTCAAACCAAACAGGTCAGTGACAAAAAAAATATATAGTTCTGCCTTATCTTGATAGACTACATTAGTGCAGAAACAATCTAAGCAGAGGGGTTAAAGATACAGCTAAATAGTTAAATAGTGCTAGAAGGGAGATCAAATTTAAATCATTATGTATGCTGAGCACTACATGATTTTTCTCTGGAACCATGTAAGTGCCTTGAAATCTGGAAAGACCTCCTTCAAAAAAGTTTCTGAAGCAAAAATAAATCTCATATCTATCTCTATCTGTCTGTCTGTCTATCTATCTTATCTGTCTATCTCTTATACTTCATTTGAAAATCACAAGTGTCAGTGATTAAAAACTGTTAGATATGCTACAAAGCATTCATCTGGGGCTGATAGTTCAGTCTTGACATGCATAAAAAACATTAAATACAGCCCTTAAGAGTAACTAGGTGAAAGGGAACACCTTTTTGGAATAATTCTGTAGCAAATTCTTCCAAAAATATCGAGAGTATAAGATCTAGTGTTTTAAAAAAGAAAATAAAGAGGCAGAGGAGGAATTAAAAGACTCTTATGACATACTCTACTTTCTGGATGCTGAAAAAAATATTTGAATCTTTCAGCGATAACACCAATGAACCTGAAGTAGGAACACGCATGACTACAAGATCATCAGCACTCAACTCAAATAATAAAATAATACCTGGCAAAACAGTCCAACAGCAGCAGCCTAAATCTGCAAAAAATAAGGAGGTGTGCCAGAAAAAATCTACGCAAGAAATTGCTAAGTCAAAATGCTCAGTTGCGCCAAACGAACCAGTAATGCGGAGATCACAGAGACTGCAGCAGGTAACACATGTGCATGTTCCAGCAAGATCCCTGCGCAGCAGAGAAGTTAAAGAAGAAAAGGTTTCGGAAGTGAAGCACAGTAGCCAGGCAAAAAAACAGGCTCGCAGTGTTGCAGCAAAACCACTGAAATCTGCTGGAGGGAAAACAGAACAGAAAAACACAAAGATAAAGCCAAACAATACAAACAAGGATAAAGAAATACATGTAGAAGTGACCAGTGCTCTGAAAGAGAAAAAATGTAAAGCAGACAATAAAAAGGATAATCCCAGTAGCTTGCAACACAGTCTTCAAGGGTCCTCATCATGTCCTGATGAGAATCTTGAGGTCAAGAAAGACCAAACGGGCCCTGTATCTCCTAATTCTAGCAACACAAAGAAAGTAGAAACTGATTCTCTAAAGCCACATTCTACAGCATCTAAGGAAAAGCAGCAAACACATCAGAACATAAAACCAAGTACAAAACCAAAAAATACTTCACAGCCTCCTGTAAGTGAGACAAATGTGGCTGATCAGCCGGAGAATGATGCAAAATCGAAAAGGGTGAGCATCCTTGAACTTTGTGAAGAAATTGCAGGTGAGATTGAGTCAGATACAGTAGAAGTGAAAAAAGATTCCCCTAGTGCAGAGGATAGCAAAGCAGAAGAAAAGCAGGATGACATACAGTTACAGCAAAGTGAAATGCTTACTCAGAAAGAACCCAGTCAAAGTACTCAGTGCAAACGGTTTTTCCCTAGCAAAAAAGCAATGCCTGTCAAATGCACTCTGAATGGTAGGAATAACTCCTCAAACAAAAACTCTAAATGGACCAAAATTAAATTGCTGAAAGCTAGTAACGTGAAGCAAAGTAACTCAAATTCTCCAAATGTCCCCAAGCTTGCTTTTTTAAAAGATTTCCCTGAAGTTTCAGAGGCAAGTCAAATGGCTACAGAAGCAGAGCTTTCAAAGGCGCAAGGCAAGCTGTCAACAAGACTCTTTGAGAATGAAAGTACAACTTTTGCACAGGAGAAATCAGATCCTTCATCTGAGAGACCTGAAGCTAAAGAAGTGACATTAGAAACAAAACAGCCCACAAGGAAAGGTGCAGAAAATGGTTTGTTGCCTAACTTGACAAAACATTTATGTGAGCCAAGACTAGATGAGGTAAGTTATTTTAATTATGGTGTACAGTGGGAGGGTGTTCTAAATCTATTCTGTTTTCTGAGAATCCCATGCTCAGGATTGTTTTAACAGTAACTTTCTTTTACAGTAACTTAAAATTTTCAAATGTATTAGAGATTTACTGCTGTGTTGTCATAGATGGGTGATAGTAGGCTGAAAAATTAATTGATTCCACCCTCTTAGATTCTGTTGTCAACAAAATGTTGATTAGTAAAATTTTGTGCTGGAGCCAAAGGTGGTACAGATTCATATGGACACTTCATGGCTTCAGCAGCTCTTTGGTTTTGCAAAGGTGTATTAGGAGAATAATTGTTTTCCTCTCATTTCCTTATCTGAATGAGTTTCTACTAAAATTTAGGATTTTAAGGACAACTGTGTTCTATAGGAAATATTTTACATGCTTAGATATAAAATGAAAAAGAATTTTTTCAGAATTAATAGCACAAATTTCAATATGGACTAGCTAATCCATTTTATTTTGTCTGCTTAAATTAACATAAAACTAATTCTGTATTCAGAATGTTAATACTTAGTTGAGTTAGTGGTTTTGTTAATAGGTTAAAGGCATTGAATAATTTGGACATTTTTTAATTTAATATTTTCTGTTTGCTTAGACCTTTCGATTACATTTGGAATCAAGTCCAGAAAGTTCTCCAGTAAAGTGTGTAACAGCTCCTAGACCACCAAAACAATTTAAAAAAGAGCCCAGAGAAAGTGAACCTCAAGGTAATTGTCTACTACTGATTTCTCCACATAGTTTGATCAGTTCTGTGGGAAGGATAGGTCTCCCTTTAAGACAAATGTTTCAGCTGGCACAGAACTTAAACTTGGGGAGTTGGGACTGTGGACTCGGGGTTTTGCATTGCTTTGTGTCACACCCAGGGCCACTTGAGTAGCACTGGAGTACACTTTTGTCCTCTGGGCTGCAGAGTGGGAAAGAGGGGAAACCCAACCAAACTTTCCTTTTTCATGTAATAAAGCAGTGAAACTTCTATATTTCAGTTGGCTTCTCCTCTTGGCTTGGTTTTGGTTAACTCTTTGCTCTTTTTCCTTTGAATAAGTAACTGTGTTTCTTTCTTCTAAATTTATCTACTTGATCTTAAGCTAATTATTAAATGAGTAATGATTCTCCTGTTTTTAATTACATAGTCTTCATTTATCAGCATGTGAATGCAGTTTGTCAAAGCTTATGATGAATATGATGTGAATATGTTGACTAAGAAATACTGTCAATGGATCACTAACTTGTCTCTTCATTTTTTTTTTCTGTTCTTAGTGGTGAGGGGTTTGTCCTGGAATTTTCATGTATTATTTTAATCTGAAGCTTAGTTTGAGTGCACTGTTATATTACTTAGCTTTACTAAATAGTTGGAGTTTTTTTATTGCCATTGTAGGATACTTTTGAAGGGTAACTTCCCTTAGTTTATGTTACAGAATTAAAAAAAATTATTCTTTTGCTGTTTTTGGTTGTTTCTTTTCCTTAAGCATTGTAGAATATGCCTCAGGGGCATACTGTACATTTATGATTCTAATAAAATGTAGACAGCTACTTATATGTGTGTCAGTGTAAACCTATTTAAACTCCTATGTAGTTTACTGCTAGACTTATTTAGCTTTTGGCACATTGTTCTGTAGAACTGCTGTCAAAATGTTGGAGAAAAATGCCTTTATTTTTAAGTATACTTGGAGAAGCAGGTGAATACTGCCTCAAACTTGAGTATTCTTTTTATTGGCCATGAACAGATTGCAGAATTGTTTCGAATATGTTTTTGAAAATCACTGCATAACTCAAATTTCCTTTGCAACTAAAAATTTTATAATGAAGTTATAATCTTTAATTTTAGATTTGGCTCCCACACAGTTGATGCAGACTTCACTCACAAGTCAAACTTCTGAATCTGAGAACAGGTATAGTATTTTATAAAGTATGGAATTACAGTAAGCTTGCATAGAAAGAGTTATGAGAGAATTTGTTATAAACCAGTTGTCTCCCAGCCTCAGTTTGCAGTTTCAAATAAGTCACTTGTCCTGTGTAAAAACAGACTTTAATTTTATCCGATTGTTAAGGGACAGTTTTGCTTTGGTAAGAAAATAAATAAGATATATGTAGCTGCACATTTATTTCAAAAAGTACTATTTAACAGAGCTGGAAAAACATTTATACTGGTCTCTTCCTCAAATCAGATGAGAACCAGGGAAGGATTTGAAGAGCCAGGGAAGGATTTGCCACAATTTTCATGTACTGAATTATTTCACTTACATCTGGAGGAGTTTTTTAATCCTTGTACTATGGGACTCTTCTACATGTGAATGTTTTTTAGGTGGGGAGGAGGAGATTTAATTTGAAATTTTGTGATTGCTGTGAAATGAAGGTGTCAGCAGCCATATTAAAAATAAAAAGTTCTTAGTGCTGAGTTTGTCTCAGTTCAAGTTTGCATTTTAGCTTTGATCACGTTGACTGTTACAGTTTTTGAGCAGTTCTTATATAGGCTCTGGTTTTAGCCAATTACAAGCTAAAGACAAAAATTTCTTTGTACCTGATACCTTGAGCAGCAGCCGTGGTCAGTGTGTTGTTACTGTTTTCTATATTGATAATGAGGATAAGAAGAAAAGTTTCAGGTAATTTGCAGGTAATCTCTCTGAGGCCAGATTAACAATTCTGACAAATCAACCCGTTTGTACATGTCAAAAAACTCCACTACTGTGGAACTTCACAGAAGATGAAGGTTGTTAAGGTAGATACAAACTAGTTAAATAAATAGTTTAAAAGGTATTGATAAGAATTGCAGTAACTTTGATTTTTCATATTTTTATTCTCAACTGCCAAACAGGTTTATGGTATCTACTTAAATTTATTACCTTTATTACTTGAACAAGTTCATATTGCTTGACTGTTATCTGGATATATATATTTTAATTCTGAGACCTTTCATACCCTGCTTTCTATATGATATACGAGATTTAAGCCATCATTCTTGCTGTGGTGGTCCTGCCATAAGAGAGTAATGTGTTACCTGTGTGCATATCTACTGTGTAGGTCTCTTCAGGGCTTTGTAGGAAAAGATTGCAGCAGGAAAAGGCAAACCTCGAAGTAGCTACATAAGGCAAATTTTAGAGAACATGAAGGGAATAAAGAAATGACCCCTGATTTAGCACAAAAATGGTGTTTTAAAAATTTCTAGCAAGAGTTAATTTTTTAAAAAGCTCGTTGGATTAACATGCTGCCTGTGCTACAGGAGATGCCACAATTAAGTTTGCTCAGAAACAGAAAAATATGTAAATGCCTAGTTGAAGTATGTATATTTTTGTGTGCGTTTTGCTTTGGCAGTTTCCATGAGTTTTATCCAATCCTGGAACAAATGTCTTTTTTTTGTCCTGAATATAGGAATTAGTTCATAGAATGATTTTGGTGATAGTTTATTGTCTTTTCCAGTGTTTCTTTCAGCTCTGACAAGGCATGGGGAGGTTTAGGCTGAGTAAGATTGCAGTGCTGCCGATTCATTTATTCCTTGGGTCTTCCTCCTTTCGCTGCCACCTGTTAGAAGAAAATAAGTTTTATTGTAAGAATTTGACATCAGACTTAGATTTGTGAGAATATATTTACATGGTCTGCTTTAGCAGCCTGATGTATGATACCTAAATCATACTCTGGAAAGACATAGCATTAGGTGCCATCGGTCATGCTGTGAAAGTGCCTCTTTTAAATGCTGGTGTTTATGGTTGAGACTAACCTACCCACTTGATGATTTTTTTTTTCCATAAACCAAAAAAATCTTGTAATTAGGCTAGTTACAACCTGGTTTTTGATTAATCCTTTTCTTTCTTATTTTTCCATTTGAATTGCACATTAAAATATACAGGACTGTGTTTTATGTAATGAATTTGAATTTGCATCTTGGTGAAGTTTGTAATAATCACAACGTTTTGAGTATCTAGCATGACGTGTATAAGCAGTTCCATTTTTAACATGAAATATATTTGTATTTCAAGGGCTCCATTGTTGAATCCTTCATTAGCATCAAAATGCAATAACTTACCATCATCTGAGGAACATATTCAGAAGCTAAAAGAAGCAGGAAAAGATGGTGATAAGCAGCTGATCACAGTAAGTAATACCCTTTAAGTAAGGTTTATGGCGTCTTGAAGAAATTATCTCTGAAATTGCAGTGCTGTGTTTTAACGAACTTCTCTGAAAATCATTACTTAAACATAATACTTGTTACCATTGTAAATGACTTGTAAAAGTAGAACCTGTACTAGATTGCCATTCAGTGTTGATAGGAAAATGGTGTCAGCAAGCCTTAATGTTTAATGTTTTTTGTTAAAATAAATTTCTGCTTTTTTAAAATAGAATGGTTATTCATTGAAAATAGGAATAGTGAATATTCACTTATGTGTAAATTCTCAATTTCTTAAAATTTCAGAATTACAGAAGGAGGTGCATCTGGTAGATTGTGTGCAGAATTAAAATCAACAGAGTTGTTCCTGTGTCATTAAGGTGTCCATTATTCTGAGACCAAGCTAAAGATTTCCCAGTGCATGCACTTATTTCTACTGTAATATTTAAGCAGCAGTACCAGTTTGGTTATTTATTCTTACCCTTTTGGCTATTAGTTACAAAATACAGGTAAAAAGAAACTGCAAAATGAGAAGGGAGCGACACAGTTTCTGTTGTCTTGTAGAATCACACGACTTGATTGTGAGACAGAGTTTTTGGTTGTGTTTTGGTTTGTATTTTCAATAATACATGTCAGATTATCCTTGAGAAATGAAAGGCTAGAAAGGGAGAGGAATCCAGGCCATTAGGAGGAGGAAAGAGTTTTCTTACGAAATTACACCTCTAGATAATTGGCGAGTTACTAAATTTTTATTTCTTCATGTAATACATAGATTATACACATGAAAGTATTAACTGAAATAGAACCAAATGAATTCTGAGTGCTCTGTTGTACCACACTGAAATATTTTAAAATCAGAGTGTCTAAGAACTAAGGTGATAAATATATTCTCCGGCTGTCTTAAATTATACAAATCTAGGCATGTGATTGCCCAGCCAGAGGATAACTGAACTGTGTCTAACATTTAAGAAGTATTTGTTACTGCCTCTTTGAAATCCATTTTACCAACAGCATTAAAATGAATTCTTAAATAACTGTATTAAAAAGACTAAGAATATCCCTTTTAATTTCTGTGAAACTAACTTAATTTTTATTCATACAGTAATAGAACTTGGCTGAAAAGTTGCTAGGATCTTTGACAAGAAGAAATATTTCCTACTTGGCTACTGAAGAGGGCTTGTGTAGGTCTCTGCAATGTTTATTATACAAAGAGATTTTTTGCAAGTTACTGATTATGCTGGTAGTGTCCTTGTATTCAGCTAGAATTAGGAGACTAATCTTTTCTTCAGGTATACAACAATGAAAGTTACTTACCATGCAAAATTTTAAAGAAAGGTTCATTAATGAACAGTGGGGAAAATGAAAAGGAATGGTTGAGTCTTAGTTTGTTGTTTTCTGTGAGTATTTCTGGAAAGTGCAAGTGTATATTTAATTTCTGCATCTGAAAGTAACAGATTCACAATGTCTTCTGTATTTCAGCACTTCATATAAATCTAATTCACTTTGCTTTCATTGGGTTCAGAGTAGGCTTTTTGTTGTGTGGAAAGGACTTTTTAATAATGCCTATATTTCAGTTTATCAAGACAACATTAGTTAAGGTATTGGTCTGTTATTCTTGTACCTTGGTGAAAACTGCTCTTTTGTCAAAACATACAGAGGAACCCAAATATTAGTGAAGCTACTTTAATAAATAAAACTTTAAATACTGTCCTTGACCTTGGTTACTGTGGAGAAGAGACATAGTTATGTTTACAATAGTTTGTGCCAGCTTCTAGAGGTGAAAACTGGCTGAATTAACTTCTAAATTACTAGGCTTTCCTCCTACAAATACTTAAAAGATTTGGGCTTAAATGCGTATAATGAAGTAAGGTACTTCTAGTAATTAATAGGTTTGTTTGCAGAACCATGGTGAGTTTTTAAAACATGAATTCTGAATGGCTGGGCTTGTTTTTCTATTTTTAGTAGTAACTCTTTCCAGAGGAGTTTGTACAGTTCCAGAATGATCCTGTGAGAACAGAGAAATTAGTAATATGGTTTAAAAACTGCTGAAGTTGAAATTTATCCTAGGTGGAGAGCAATCTCAACACACAAGGTCAAATCACTTAAATTAGCATTTATAGTGACTAAAAAGTTACAGTTAATAGTTAGAAATCTTTATTTCAAATTTCTGNAAAAAGTTAGAGTTAATAGTTAGAAATCTTTATTTCAAATTTCTGGCATGTTGTATTAAGAAAAGCATTTTCATTATTCTTTACCTTGAGCAAACTTGGGAAGTCATGCTTTTATTCTTAGCAAGAGACATGCAATTAGCACTTTGTTACACTTTTAAAAAAAACTAAATGCCTGAAAGATGCAGTTTTGGGCTCTCTGATGTGAGATCTGATTC
>VWYI01011736.1:0-15482 GCA_013399455.1 Anthoscopus minutus
CCTGCCTTTGAATCAGAAGGCAACAGAGGATAAGAGGTCTAGTTGTCATAGGTGAACCCCTTCTGAGGGGAGCAGAGAACCTGATATACAAACTGGACCCAGCTCCCTGGGAAGTCTGTTGTCTCCCTGGGGCTTGAGTAGGGGACAGTTCCATATTTTATTTTGTGTTGTAAATTTTCAATTGACCTGAAGTTCATCAGGATCACTCTGAAATTCCTGAGAACAGCTGGTTTTGGTCACAGCAATTCTGTAGGCAGGTTGAAATTTTTCTTCAGGGCTTCCAAGTCAGAGGTTTTTGGTAGTTGAAGAGGTGATAAATGCTACCAGGTGCAATTAAAAACTGGTGTCTTAGAGAACCTGAAAGAGAGAAGATGTGAGCCATGGCATGGCACTTGGCACAATATGGTTTAGCAGGCATGATGGTATATTAAGTCAAACATTGGTCTTGATGATCTTTTCCAGTCGTCCATGATTCTATGACATTTGTTGTGGATATTTTTAGAAAACAACAGTGACTAAATGTCAAACTGCTAAAAAAAAAATCTTACTCTTGCTGTACAGTTGCTTGGCTCATTGGCAAGTTATTAATATCATATTTTGTTAACATCATCATTTCCCCTAATTTTATTTATTTATCCAGGCACATGATGGCAGCAAAGTACTGAGGAGCCCACTTCCTCCTGTACCATCAAAGACCACGGTAACTAGCTACTGCAAGAATTTCGTCTAACCAGAATGACAGCCACAAACTACATTAAATGTAGTCACACATAGTAATGATGCTTAAGGAATAAAACCTGTATCTCTGTGCATGTTCATTTATGAATATTTCCTTTTTGCCTTATTTTCTACAAAATACATGCTTGAGTGTTGGATGTCATCATGGGTTAGAAATGTCAATTCAATGAACAAAATAAAACTTGTTTATTTGTTCTGTAAGTTACATATTCATCACTCTCAAATGAGACTGAAATCCAGTACAGCAGTTTTTGTTCTGCTAAAATCCAGGGTAAATCAAATCAATTTTTAATTTAAAAAAAATCAATTGAATTTTTAATTTAAAAATTGATCAAAAAATGGAGTAGAAATATGCTACTGCCACTCTTCAGCCTATGTACATGAAAAACTTCGTATAATGTAACTGTAATAACCGTAAATAAAAAAGCATAAATGAGAAATACATAAAAAACTATACCTGGAGAAAAGGGAAATGCAATGGAAGAAAGTAAAGGGATTAATAGAGTAATTTAGCTGATGGCTTTGTATATTTTACCTTCTCCTTTTTCTACTCAAATCTATATCTATCTAGCTAGCTAGCTACATGTGTGTGTGTGGATATGGATATATCTATATCATCATCTATATCTATATCTACAAGCACACATGTTTGTGGATATGGAACTATCTATATGCCTTAAGCAAAGGTCACAAAAGCATAGAATGAATAACATCAGTGCTACAAGTATACTCTGAAATGGTAAATTTCCAAATATAGAATTTTTGAGTCTTCATTCCATGAATATTGGGGTTGATTCAAACACCTTCAATTTCACAAATGAAAAATGCACAACTAGAAGTTTCTGTATGTAATTCTGATTCATTTCACTTTTTATTTTGTTAATAAACTCTGTCATTAATAATGCTAATATGAGTAAAATGATAAAGATCACAACTTGTACTGTTTTTACACGTGACATTTCTCTCTGCCAAATGGCATATTTAGGACCAATGTGAAGTAGGACAAAATAATTGTTTCTTATGATAGGTTCACATAATATTTACTGAACAAATTATTTCAGTGATGTATTTTCAACAAGACTGAAATTTTCTTCTAGCAATTTTTTGATATTACAGGAAAACAAAGCTGCTGATTGTCTGAGATGTGAATAATGTTCAAGTGAATGAAAATTATGACAGAAATATGAAAATAATGCAGATGTGACTCCCTGTTATGTGGACAAAATAGTATTTTCTATCACCTAGTTAGCTCATTTCCCATGATATACATGATTTATTACACAGTTGCTCATTCACTATGTTTTTAAGTATGATGTAAAATATCTGAAGATGGTGAGCCACTGACATAAGTTGCCCAAATAAATTGTGGACACCCCATTCCTGGAATTATTCAGTGCCAGCTTGGATGGGGCCCTGGGGGATTGGAATTAGATGATCTTTAAGGTTCTTTACAGCCAAAACTATCCTATGATTCTATATTTATCTTAATCTCATATGGATTAAGGGGGAATATTCATGTATAGAATACAAATTGCACTTATCCCCTTTGAAGAAAGGGATGAAGAAAACATACATATTTTCATGTCAGTGTAAAAGATAATGGTCTTATGTATAGACAATCTCAGTCTCTAGACATTTGATTTAAATATAGGAGTTATTAATTTATATATCTCTCTTCCTTAAAGATTTTTTTTTGAGGTAATATTTTTTGTGTCTTTAGGAGACAGTGAATATTCTTTTGGGACAAGTTAGTAACTATTTCTGCAGATCCCTGATCAGATCAAGTAATTTATAATTGTTTCTTGGAATATGGCATAACTCTTAAAATTATTATTAGAGAAGCCTACTCTGACTCAACAATTGTTCTATCTGCACAGATAAAAAGTAGGTCAAAACAGACAGTCTGAGAGGGGTCAGTGCTTCAAATGAATTTCCTCTTGCCTTATTTAACAGTATCAGAGAAATATGTTTCTTACTCTGAAGCATCTTTTTCTTTTAGTGAGTTGTCTTTATATTCTGTTTTTCCTGAGTTATTTAGAGGTAAAATAATGATTCTCAGTAGATAAGAATTAAAGAGGCTGCTCTTTGACTAGTGACTAAGTTTAAACATGGTTTTATTTCCCTAATCATAGAGAATTATATTGGTCATAGAGAATTGTAAATAATTATAATTTGTATATGACCTAATTTCAAAAAGTTTATGTCAAAAAGTATAAAATAACCCCCTATTTTCTTATCCTTTCTGTTGATCTTTTAAATACTTGCTGTTAGAACATCTGTGGAAAGAGTGGCTATCTATAAAAGTAGTACAAGGCAAGAGAGTAATGAAATGAATGTGAAAGACTCTGTCACCTACTGTTTTGTGAGTTAGCACGTAATCACTTCTGAAGTTTCATTTTCAAATGAAAAAGGCCATACGGTTTTTTCTTAACATTTCAGCTACTTTTGGAATATGATCTCTGCTGCCTCTAGTTTTTAATTCCCAAATTTGAAATCTAAGATTTGGAGTAGAATAGCCCATCTTAACATCACTTGTCTATCCCACGGTGGCAGCTTATTTTGTCCAAAGATGGATCAGTGTCTCAATGTTCAAGTGGAAACTAGTAGCAAGTGTTGTCCCTCATGGGTCTGTAGTTGGACCATTGGTATTTAATATCTTCATCAATGACATAGTCAGTGGGATTGAGTGCTTCTAAGCTCATCCTTTTAAGCTTAATGAATGCATCTGCTCCATCAAATCTCAATTATAAAAATATTGCTGGTGTCAGAAGATTTTCACTATATTCTACCATGTTTTACCTAGTCTGAACTCTCATGTTAGAAAATAATGAAATTTTATAACTTACTCTTGTTAGTTAATGTCATAATATTTTTAAGCAGCAAGAATATTTTAAATTTAAAAGTTAAGGATAGGGTGTTTTTTAGTCTTTTTCTATTTCCCCTTACCCAAGGGAAGATTCTGCATGAATTTCAATAGCATGCCTTTCGTGCTCATAGTCTGTAGTAATGGGAGCCTCAACTCAGCTCAGTAGAAACCTTTTAAATTAAAAAAAAATGGCAATCTGAATGTACTGCTTTGAATCAAGGTGACACAGCTGTGAGCATAGACATGTTAGCGAGATTTGCTGTCAGCAAGTGGCAGCTTCTCACTTTATTTTGTAGTAGTTCAGGGTATGTATACTACTTTTTTTTAGGGTTTAAATCACATTTGAATTTCATAATTTTTGGTTTACTTATAGAAATATTTCCTTTCTCATTGTTATGTTTGAATCAAATATTTCTGTTTTTTACTGCTTTTGTAAAGTGTTTTGTCCATGTTAATTATATAGATGTCTAGGGATACCTGTGCCAACTTGTGAAATTTATAGCTTTCCTATAGAATTTTGTAGTTACATCTCAAAAAAATGAGCTGAATTATCTTTTTGACAATATTGTGTGACTATATTAAAATTTGAAGAAAAGGAAATAACTATTAATCAAAGTAAACAGGTGTTACCAAATGTACTGTTCATTTCTTATGTCTCAACCCAAATATACAGCAATATTCTTAAATGTATTATGGGCAATATGATTCCACAGATTATAATTAAAAGAGTTTTCTGGTTTTAATGTCTGTATAATTTTTTAAATATTCCAATATATGTGTAATTCACATCTAAGAATTTTTATTTTGTTGTCTGCAAAAATTCAAATCTAAAAGTATGGTCCCAAAGCTAATAGTGTATCATTTTAGACTTGTCTGATTTCCTAAATTTATTTTGGACATCTCTTATATTTTGTGAAACTTGCTTTAAAATCAAAATTGGAATAACTGCTTTTCAGAAATGGAGTTGCATTCTAAGATATGCAAATTTAAGCAGACCTTTGTTGTCTTAGCTGCTCTCAGACGTCTTATCTTGAAAGTCATAAAACTAACTGGAAAAGTATAGATTGGTAGAAGAATCTATAGCCTTGTCTGTTTTATGAAAGAATTTATATGAAAACTGTAGTCAACTCTGTATAAATATTTTGAGACAAAATGAGGGGATCAAAATGGCTGGGTAGGTAATGCATACTTCAGTTAAAATGTTAATGTTGTTTTGCAGGTTGATGCAGGGGAAATTTTGAATGTGCATTTGTATTCAATACCATTCATCTTTTTAATGTAAAAATAAGTTCACAAAACCTCTTAACACTGTCTTGTAGAAAATATTCTTTTTAGTTCTAATTCTAAAATTTTTAAATATGATCCTATACATTTCCTTTTTCAAGATGAGACATTAAAAAGAATTGATTAATTAGTGAATTTGAAGACATTTCAAATTGTCTCTGAGGGATTTTTAAGATTACCTGCTTGTGAAAGTATGTTTTAATTTTCAGCGAATTAAATTGTACTTAGTCTCTTCACCATTCTAAAAGATCAAACAAATGCTACTTCTAACAAATTCTGACTCATCTAAAATGTATTTATTCAGCCAGAAATATTTTTTTGATACTTTAAAAAAAAAATTGTTGTTTCTTGGTATTTGCTCAGGGAAAAAGCTATACAAAAAAATCAAAAGGCATTTGATAGTCTTGAAGATTCTTTATGGGTGTAATCAGAACACATGCTACATATGTTAGAGTTAGAGAGTTAGAAGGCATGAGAATTCTAGAAAGAAAAAACCAAAACACTTCCTTTTCCTGCTATGACAACAGCTATTCTGTCTCAGGAACATGCTTCATTTCACATTTAACATAGCAAGATGTAGTGTAACTTCAAGTTGGATTTTTTCTTTTTTTTTAAGTAGATTGTCTCAGTGGAAAAATGGTTGTGAGTTTTCTCTGAGCATATTCACTCTTGTCAGGCAGGTCATCCATCAGCAAACTGGTTGTAAAGAAACCTTTTATATGAATCTTCCTTCTATAACTTCATATTTTTGAAAATGTCTCATCCAAGATAACATTTAGACTTGGAGTAGCTGTCACTCACTTTGCATATTGAAAGACTGTGCACACATAGGTACTGATAACAAGTTTTCAGTAGCATCAGGGAAATATTAGACTTTTGTCCTTTTAAGTAACATTTGTTTTTGCAAATAGCAAAGTACCTTTAGTACTTCAGTATCTTGAGCTCTAAGAAATATTAATAATACCAAAATGGAACTTTAGCCTATTCTTTCTAGTTAGTGGTCTGATAGGAATGTTTGATAATTGCTATATGAAAAAACCCAAAAATTTCAACTTGCAAAAATATCCTGTCATGAATAATGTTTTACTGGATGAAGGGCAGCAGTTGCATTTAAAGTGATTACTTCAAATGTTTAGCCAATTAGAAGCCAATACTTGTATTGAAGATGGACAAAGAGAAGGAAATAATATCACTTGGAAATCATATCATAGTCTCTATCTCAATAGGATGCAAATTTTAGAAAAATTAAAGTATAGAAAACAAAAGAAAACAAAAGGCAGGACAAATTTAACTATTGCAAATCACTATGTATATAGTGAGCAAACTTGCTTCATTCAAAATGTCTCATCATCTATAGACAAAAATCTAGGGGGAAAAAAGCAAATTAAAATTAGACTGCTCTTGAATTTTTTTGATGCATCTGGCATTCAGCACCACACATGAAACTGTCATGGAGGATGAGGAATAATGAAAGGTTAACAAAGATCCTATGCTGGCAGAGGTTAACGGTGTTAAGTGTCAGATGCTGACTTGTCTGGCATGAGATTATAAATGGTGAAGCTAAAGAAAGAGTTTTGCAAACATTCTTGCTTCACAGTTTTGTTAATGACCTTGGCATTTAAAAATATACACATCCTGAGTAAATTAGCTGTCAGTACAAGGAACTAATGTGAATAACTTTGAAGATTGATGTAAAGGAAATGGGTTAAGATAGGATATGATAAAGCTGTTTTCTTAGAAAATAGCAGTAAGTGTATCTGCTGTAGGCTTGGTTTCAAAAGGATTGTGGTACTACAACTCCCCTTGCCCTCCAGGCCACACAATGATCATTCATGATAGGAACAACTAAAAAAAAATATTTCCCCCAGTTTGTAAGGATTAGAAAAAACTTTAGTGGGGCATACATTAAAAGGGAGGTATTTAAACTAAAGGACACTATTAGCAGAAGAAGAAAAGAAGCAAACTGATTACTAATGCATTGAAATAAAAAAAAATACAAGGAAATTCTAACCTTTTAAAACAATTCAGTTAATTCCTAACTGGAGTGGTTACTTTCAAAATGCAACTCTGTAAGATTATGAAGGGAATTCTCTAGGGTAATAATTACAAAATAATAGGATTGGGCTAAAAGAATGGGAAAGTATTTTCTAGTGTTCTTAATTGTGCCAAAAATAATTGGTATTCTCAGTGTATTATGTAATGTATTTTCATGTAATTTGGATTAGTGATGAAGGAAGATAAATGACTGATAAGAACTCATTCCTTAAGAAAGTGTGACAGAGTTTTATGTATGGTTTAATTTTTACTTTCATTTTGCTTAACTTATCCAAATAATTTTTTTGATTGAACCATATCTTTTTTTATACAACCAACCTGTGACTGTGCTGTCCCTCAGTAGGGGGCTAGGTATGTGCTTAGTGGGCAGCAGCAAATAATCAGGCAGAGTTGATTCGCCTTTGAACCTTCAACACCATTACATGCAAAAAGGGGCTCACTGTCATTCTGGTGTTCGTTGCCTTGGTGGGGCTGTTCACTTTGATGACACAAACACATCCTTGCCATTGGTGTTATCCTGCTGTGATTCTCACATCAGAGTAGTTGAAAGAGGGTTTGCCAGGTGTGAGAAGTAGAGCATGGTGATTATGTGTATGATTATGATTAAATTAATTTTAATGCAGTATTAAGTATTGCCAATGCAATATAGAAGTAAGACCTCTATGCTCTGTTATGACAGATTATGGTATAACCAGATTGTGATCCTTCCTGTTGAATCACAACCTTCAGTGAGATCCCTTGCTTTTTAAAACTTCTCAGAGAAGTTTAGATGCAGCTAGGTCAATCTAGTTTCAGATTCAGTCAACAATTTATGTCTGAAATATTATAATACAGACAGGTTCAGCTAGAAACCTATAGGTTTACAGTCATTTGGTGAAGCTTGAATCTTTGCACTTTTTGCTTACTTGTCCAAAAGTGAGTATTCCTCATCTTCAGGTGGGATGTACTCTGCAGGAATCCCTAGCAAGCTGCTTGCAGCCTTGGGATACCAGTTTGCCCAGTTGGCCCAGACTCCAGCAACCTTTTATGCCCTTTCATAGGCCCATGTACACTAAAGTCAATCACAAATCCCTCTGCTCCCCCATCTCTGGACTAATTGTGTATCCACTGTATTAATTATGGAGGATTCAGCCAATTCTTCCTGCAATATCCACCTGGTGTAATTATATTAGGACAAACCACACTGCCTATCAGAGACAGAAAAAAGGGAGAAGGATGCATGCCTGGCAGAGGGGAAGGACATACCTAATACCTGACTATAGTTCATTGATGTCACATTGCTTTGTTTTTATTTGACCATTTTTGGGAATTTTGAGAACAAATGTGTAATATTGTTTCCCTACGAGCTATCTCTATCTGAAAGTTTGTGTCAAAATAACTGAAAGTAGTAGAAATCATATATTGAGTTACTTTAGTCCTTGACAAAACACACTTACAACAAACTAAAATATTCAAAATATTAGTGCTTTCTACCATGCCATCTCAATCAGTAGCCATCATAACTGGAAAAGATAGTGATGACAAACTGCTCTGTTATAATTCACTTGGTGTCCTATAATCAGATCCATAAGAAGATGTAAGAAAAAACTAACGGGGATTTTAGAAAATTTTGGAAGGAAAAAAAATATTTAGCCTTGGGAATTTTTTTCTTTTTGAATTATATGTCTGAAAAAACGAAATCACTGACATTGTAATGACTAAGCTAATCTATTTGCTGGATTAAGTTTATATTTGTTGAAGAAATTGAAGTTCATAGGTTCATAAATGCAGTAAAAATAATGTTCTCTTCAAACACTTCATGAATTCCATTGCACTGAAGGCATAATATTGACTTAACATATAGATATTGCACCACTTTCTAGAATCATTTTAGAGATATTTAAGCCATGTCCAGATGACTTTTGAAGATTTCCAGTGCCAGTGTTCAGTCACCCTCTTAGTATAAAATTATTTATTGATATTCAGAGGGAACCTGTGTTTCTGTTGGTTTCTGTTGGTCCTGTCCATGTAAAAGAGTCTCACTCTGTCCTTTTTTTATCCTTCCTTCAGGGATTTTGATAAGACCCCTCTGTGTGTCCTGTTCTTCAGACTGAACAGTTTAAGTTCCATCAGCCTTTCCTCATAGGAGGGATGCTCCAGTCCCTTAGGTATCTTCATGGCCCATTGCATCCATGTCTCTCTTGTAATGGGGAGCTCAGAACTGATCACAGCACTTCAGAGTTGGCATCAGCAGTGTGAAAAGAAGAACAACCTCCCTCAAACTGCTGGCAATTATCTGCCTAAAGCAGAGCAAGGTGCCAATTAGCCTTTTTTTCTCTAAAAATGTATTGCTGCTTTGTGTTCTGTTTTATATGGCACCTGGTGATATGATTTAATGCTAAACAAGGTGGTGCTAGACTAATGGTCTGACTCAATGACCTTAGAGGTCTTTTTCCAGGCTTAATGATTCTGTGATTCTGTGTGTACCGGCATCCTCAAGTCCTTCTCTACCAAAAAAGCTTTTAGTTGTTTCTTCCCAGGTTGAAGGACTTTGCATTTCTACTTGTTGAACTTGAAATTCCTTTTAGACCTTTCTACCAGCCTGTCAAAGTGCCTTTAGATAGCATCAGGACCCTTTGATGTATCAGTATCATCATGGTATCAATATTAAAATGTAAAATAAATATTTATGTTGATTTTATATTTTTAAAGAACAGCCTGTTGTATTGTAAAACAGTTGTCTCAACTCACCCACAAGTGGGCTTTTAAAAATGATATCGATAAAGATTTGAAAAATTATTATAAAGGTTTGAGAGGTCAGTCCATCTTGTGGTTTATAAATTTATAGGCTATTATCAAGATGAAATACAAATTAAACTACTTATTTGATGTCAAGGAATGATAAATTTAGAAGCAATTCTAATAACAACAAAATGAAACCATGGGAGGTTTATAGTTTCAAATGATGCTTTGTCTTCCTTCTAAGTAGTCTTAAGTGCAGATTTTGACTTGCATCAAATGCATTGAGAACACTCTTCCATTAGTATGCTGTGAATGAAATAAGTTTATTTTTGATGTAGTAACACAAGTTATGGGATCATTAATTATTGGAATAATTAATAAACAATGTTTTCTGAATGATGCTTGTTTCTACAAATCTTTTGAGATCCCTTCTTTCTTCCTTTTCATTGCAGCACTTTTAATAACCCAGATACTTAACTACTGAAAGCTATTTTTCTTCTGCTCCATAATGTGTGATAAGTGCTAAGACAATGTAGGAAGAGTCTCTTTTTCTCTGGTGCCTCTTTTAGATTACATTAAAAAGGCCCCAAGCCCACAAAAAGACCCCAAACCCACAAACTGTGTCTGCAAAGGCAGATTTAACCATGATGATAGTTATGGTTATCATAAAACTTGATATCTGATATGCTTATTTAAATTCCAATGGGTGTTCCATTGCAGCCTAAATATATTTGGAAGTCTGCCCTCAAGTCCGTGTATATCAGCTGATGTTTTGCTGTAAAATGCTTTTAACCTGGAGGAGCCTAAACATGAAGGTAAATTTAATTGAATACTGGTCATTGCTTGTTATCGAAATTGTATGGATCATAAAGAGTACTAATATTTCTATAGCATTCTAATCATAATGCACAGCAGTGTGTATTTAGAGATTTTTTTAATGTTGGTGGCTGTCTATACTGTGTTTGTAGAAGTAATCTTTGTACCCAGCTGAGTTTCACATCAGAAGCACCCTCACTGTGAACCTTACTTGGTTATTGAAAACCTGATTCTGAATGTAGGGTTTTAGTATAAGCTTCTTAAACTTACTTGAGAAATGTCTGTTTTAATTTAACTCCTAATTATTTTGTGGATGCCTGAAAAAGGATCATAAAGCTGGTTTTTAAGATTTAACAAATAGAAATTTAGTTATCAAAGGCTACAGGGGAGTTGGTGAACAATGTATATTAAATTTTTAAGTTGGACTGGAATTCTTGCAAAACTATTCTTCATTTTCTGCCTTTTATTTGGACTCAAAAGTTATGACTGCTCTAGAACCTACAAACACCTGACTTGGAGGCCCAATCACTAGTACCTTTGTGGTCTTAGTTTTCAGAGTCCTGCTATTTCCAGACTCTGAATGCATTATTTTTTCCCCTGGCAAATAAACCTACTGTTCACTAAATTACTTCATACTGTTCTTTTTGGGTAAAATTTTCCTTATTCACTCACATTGATTCTCATCTGTTTGGTTTGTGTAATTAACTAAATTACTTCAGAGTTTGTTTCTGAAGTAATAGATGTTTTTAGACCTTCTATAAGTACTATAGCCAAGTTTATTTCTGGGTGATTTCCACTTTGATAATGACACCTAGTTTTGTGTTCAGTGTTTTCCCTCTTATTCTGGCCAATCTTCCAAGAAGCATTGTTATATATAGTGTTTCTTCCCAGCACTAAGGAGTCCAGTTTATGTTCATATTTTTGTCTCCAATACTAATCTTTTTTATAACCTTCAGTTTATTCAGTTCTCAAAATTCTATCCTATTTTCAACAGCAGTTCTTTTATTTTTCATCCCAGATACCTTTCATTTATCAGCTTTGTAATCTGACCCCATAGATTTTCCTGTTGAAGGCTAAATTATTTGGCCTTTATATGAAACCTCCTTTCAATTAGTTATTAAATCTTTGGATCAAGTGTTCTGTCTTTAGAATTAAGTTTTCAATATAAATTTTTCTAACTCACTTTCCTACAGCTGACATTTGGCAAACATTCCACTTGTAAGTCTATATATACAATCTCTTTTCTAACATGCTGACTCTTAAGAAGTCATAAAGAATACAGTGAATAATTTTCTCCTTCTTTTGCCACTTCTTGTTCTAACTCTTTGCTTTTAATTAGAAGGATAAAAATTAATTGTGTGTCTTTGTCAGCTAGTGGGATGAATTCTAACATCAGAAGCAATGACACGACAGCTACTTTTGAAGAAAATGAGAAATGCA
The DNA here is from genome assembly GCA_013399455.1 of Anthoscopus minutus. Classification (NCBI taxonomy): domain Eukaryota; kingdom Metazoa; phylum Chordata; class Aves; order Passeriformes; family Paridae; genus Anthoscopus; species Anthoscopus minutus. The sequence continues at coordinate 11,921 of VWYI01011736.1, forward strand.
TTCCCCTACATCACTAAAAAATTGAGGATTTGGCTAAAATAGAGGTTTTATTCTCTAAAAGAGAGGCTTTATCCTCAAGTGGAACATTAAAATTAAAAAAAGTTATTTGATAGATGTGGCCCAACATTTCTGACTTCATTTTCTTCCTTTCAGTTTCATGCATGGAGTGTAAATTGTACCTTATTCAACAGTATTCTTTAGAAAAGCCTTTATTTTACACCAAAAGCTTTTTTTATGATTATAGCACTTTACAAATCACATACCTATTCACAAATCCCTTTATTTATGGACTGTGCAGCTCAATTGACCTATGATGATGCTGATAAACCCTAATTCCTTATTTCCTCTGATTAAGCTTGGATGATGTAAACATCTGCTGACACATTCAGTGACCTGTCAGAATTGGCCTGACTCCCAGAAAGTCCCATTAACCCCTTCCCGTAACAGCTTTGTATCCTGTGATTTTACTGGAATAAGAATCATAAAAGGAGTTCAGAAGTACTCAGTTCACATGTGCAAAATTGTAAGGATTTCCCAAATTAACACCACCACTCATTCTTTCAAGGTACAGATTCATGTGTAAAATGTTAAAATTATTCCAAGTCAATTTATTAAAAGAGTTAATAAATTCTTAATAAATAGATTAACATCTGTAACAGGTATTGAGCCCATTTATATTTGTTTCTTTACAAGTAATAATCTAACTAAACTATTATATTTGAATGAATTAACTGGAAATTTTCTTTTCCTTTATTAAGCTCTAAAATTAGCACAAAGCTAATTTCTTTACTGCAGGTGTTTGCATTACAATGATAGGAAAGTCTTGCACTTGTGTACAGTTACTCCTTACTCATGCATAGTATCTTGTCGTATTACAGGCTTAAGTTATGGAGGTGTTGTCCAGATTTTCAAACAGGAAAAGCACATGGACATTGCAATGCTCAGGTTGGTATTAAAAAATTCTGATATCTTTCTGCTTAAATCTATGGTTTATGTACTTGTTTGCTATACATATTTTATGAGCAGAGTGATCATAAAAAAATCTGAAGAAACTGCCAACTTTTCAAAACACTTATTTTGAGTTGGCTTTTACTAAAATGAATATTGTTATTCCTGTATCTTTTTCCTACTTCTGCATAAAAAACAACCAACATGTTTCTAGGGAGAGAAGTAAGAAGAGTTTTTCAATTCAACAACTATAGGCAATAATTTAAACTTGTGGGATTTTTTGTTGTTTGTTTTCATGTTTGTTTGTTTGGTTTTTTTTTGGTGGTGGTCCTTTTTTTTGGTTTGGGGTTTTTTGGCGTTGTGTTGGGTTTGGGCTTTTTTGATTTGTTTACTATTCTTTCTTATTCTTATTCTTATTCTTATTCTTATTCTTATTCTTATTCTTATTCTTATTCTTATTCTTATTCTTATTCTTATTCTTATCCTTATCCTTATCCTTATCCTTATCCTTATTCTTCATCCTCATTCTGCATTCTGCGTTCTTGATTATTCTTAATGTTTCAGGTACCAGAATACAAGCCTGAAGCAAGAGTTTATCTCAGTACCAATTAGATATTCTCATTTTTGACTCATTAATGCTGTTGACAAGAAAAGGAGTTGCAGATGTATAGGAATAGGAAATAATAGAAGTAGCCAAAAGAAGCAAAATATCAGTACTTAATGTTTGGAGGGATTTACTTCCTATCTGGCCAAATGAGGCATTTGGAAAGAAAGTGCTCTTGATTCATCATTTCTTTGTGTACCTTGCCATCAAATATGACAAAACTCTCAAAATATAAAATATGAAGTTTCTGATCCAAGTAATAATATGTTATAACTCAAATATTTAGGAAATTGTGAAAGTCTTTCTTTGAATCAATTTTAAATTATATTAAGTATTTAAATGAACAATTTATTTTTTAGGTCCCATCGATAAGGTTGATGGGAGAGGAAGAGTTAAGAGAATAAAATATTTTCTTAATACAAAGAAACCTTTCAATTATGAGCAATTATTTACATTTACATAATCTAAATCTATGTATCAGGATTAGTTACATTGTTCCTAAAGTGTTTCATAAATTCTATCTTTCATTTTGATATATTTTAGTAGCATGATGAAAATTACTGATTTGCAATGAGGTTAATGAATCAGACTAAGTAGTCACAGAAAGCAGACAAGAGATTAGGTACATTCATCATCTTGTGATTCCAAAGCATTTTGCCAGCAAAAACATACTTAATTAATTAAAAATATGTTTTATTTTATCATACAAGATTAATTTGAGATGTAAAAGTAATAGCTTTGTCTTTCTTTAGTGCCTAAAAGGTAGTGGATAATACATTCACAAATATGTTTTTACTTCCACTTGTCTCAAAACTAGTTGAATATGTCCCAAATTATAAAGAAAAATAGCATAAGAAAGTGGATAGAAATGTTTGTTCATGAAGTGCAGGACTTGTTTGGACCCGTGCTTTGGCTTTTTTTTCCTTCATGCAACATTCCTTAATTTTTGTGTATTTAAATTGATTTGTCTATTCCAGCTAAAAATATACAGTCCTAGAAACTGCAAAATGTGAGGAAGAGTTATTTATGAAAAAACCTAAAAACAGGCAACAAAAAAACCCCAAACAAATAAAACCCCCAAACCCAAAACCACATCTTATTTACCCTATCTAAATAAACCATAAATTAACCTTAATTTAAAAAGCCACCAAAACCCAACAGCACAAGAGCTCTCTACCTAGTGGCATTTTTGTTCTTACATCAATGAATTACATGGATTACATGTAGCAAAAACATGGAAACATCTGTTTGTTGTCTGTTGAATACCATATTAGCATTATCCTTTCTTACAGCAAATACATACACAACATAGTTTTAGATACTTATGCCAGGCAGAAATGCATCGAATATTATTATTTATCTTCATGAAAAAGTGTTTTAACATAATTTTACAAGATAATGAATAGATCAGATTTAGAATCGATAGGCATGAACGTTAGGCATGAACATTAGGCAAAGACAAAGAAAAGGGAATGTATAAATCTTCACATGCTAGGTTTTTTAAGCTGATACATCTGTTCTTGTAAAGGTCTGGTACACTTGAGCCCTCACCTAATCATTAATCTGTGGTAGAACTAGCTGTTGCTGTTTTCAGGTAAGATAACCATTTCTAATGAATGACTAAGAGTGGAGCATTACGACATTTTGGTTAGATCCTGACTTGAAGCAAATGGCAAAAAATGAGGCAAAGGAAGGAAAAGACAGATGATTCATTTACACTGAAGCTGGACTGAAAAACCACTAACATAAACCAGATTTTCTGATGTACTAGTTGGAAGGGAATGCTCTGTGGAAAGCAGATTTTTTGGCTATCAAACAGTAGTTCACATAGAATCATGGAACACAGAAAATTGCTTGAAAATACAGTAAGGCTTCTTTAAGCATCAAAAAGATTTTTGTGCCAAAGAAGTATTGGAAGAAGTAAGAATGATCCAAGAATAGGCACAGATTTTGTGAACTTCTTTTCTCTCTGTAAGAAATTATTACAATACTATTATTATTATTATCATT
>VWYI01011737.1:260-22500 GCA_013399455.1 Anthoscopus minutus
GATGTAGATTAATGTCCATGTTTGGCACAATACGTCTATGCCATGCAAAGACTCAGGCTTTAGAAAGAAAACCAAAAAACTCAAAACCAATGCAAACCAAACCAAAAACCTCTCAACTAACATGCTGCAGCCTTTTAAGGCATGCTCTTCTGTCAGTTCTGCTAGTCTACTTTGTAAAAGAAGGAAGGGACCCAGACTTAGGCATTATTGACTTGAGTAAATATGCAGGGAAAAGTAGGAAAACCTGAAATTAGTTGACCTCCAGTTTGATCTCTCTGGTTTAAAAGTGCTGGATAGTAGCTGCTGGAAAGGAAAAGAGAAGACTATTTTTACTTCTTCAGACAGAAAAAAATAGGTAAGCAATGCACCTATAAGGCTAGGTAGGGCACATACTTCCTTGTTATAGAACATGTAGTGGTGTTCCCCAGGATCAGTATTGGGCCAGTCCTGTTTAATATCTTTTTCTATGATTTGCACGAAGAGATTGAGTGTCCCTTCAGACAGTTTGTAGACAGCACCAAACTGTGCAGGAGAGCTGATCTGCTGGAGGGCAGGGATGCTCTGCAGAGAGATCTGAACAGGCTGGATCAATGGACTGAAGCCACCTGTGTGATGTTCAATGAAGTGTTGAGTTCACCTCTTCAGTCACTACAACCCCATGCAATGCTATGGGCTGGAGAAAGAGTAGTTGGAAAGCTGCCCAGTAGAAAAGGACCTGGAGCTGCTGTTTGATGGGGGCTGAATATGAGCCATAATGGAAAGCCAATGGCATCCTGGATTGGACAAGCACTAGAGTGACTTTCAGGACCAGGGGAGTGACTGTCCCCCTGTACCTCAGCACAAGGTGAGACCACACTCTTGTATCCTGTATTCAGTTCTGGGCCTCTCACTACAAGAGAGACATTGAGGGGATGGAGCCTGTGTCAAGACTTAGAGAATGCAATTAAAATGTCTTGAAACACTGTCAAAGAGGAAAGTTTGTGTAAAATAAACCACTACAACAGGCATAGATGGAAAAGAAGAAGGCACTAATTTCAGGCCTAAACAAGGTGAAAGACTTGGAATTAGCACACTGGACATAATACCACTGTGCAAAGAGTGGGAAAAGCACAGATGGCAACAACAGGAAGATACCAGGCCTACTGAGGCAGATCTGGGTAACCTATTCAGAAAAAAATTCCCACCATAGCAAACTGTAAGACAGGAAGCAAGTCTTTGTACACATACCATCCCAAGTTATAGGAACAGTGTGTAAACCTCTGGTTACACATGGCCTGGACTGTATGAAAGTGATATCTCCAGAAGAACACTCTGGGGAGCCCCATGACTGAGCAGACCAGAAAAAGGGCCAGATGGATGCTGCAGGAATCCATGTGATGATGACTATAATCTCCCTTTCTTTTTCTTTCTATCCTTCTCTTTCTTCCCCTCATCTCTTCCTAGTTCTCTGTCTCCTTACTTAAATAAAATCCCTTCTATTGAATTTGGCATATGGTCTCTTTTGCACCTAATTCAGACAGAGCCATCTTTTAATAATCAGACCCTATCATTATTTAAGAAGTAGGATCATAACAGCCTATCCAGAGAACAATGAAGCTGGGGAAGGGCCTGGAGCACATGTCTTATGAGGAACAGCTGAGAGAGCTGTGGTTGTTCATCCTTCAGAAAAGGAGTCTCAGAGGGAACCTTATCTCTCTGTACAACTACTTGAAAGGAGATTGCAGTCAGATATAGGTCAGTCTCTTCTCCCATGTACCAAGCAACAGGACAAGTGGAAATGGTCTCAAGTTGTGCCAGGGGAACTTCAGATTGTATATTAGAAAAAATTTCTTCCCTAAAAGAGTTATCAAACATTAGAACAGGCTGCCCAGGGAAATGGTGAAGTCACTGTCCCTGGAAGTATTTAAGAGATTTGTAGATGTGGTGGTCAGAGATGTTGTTCTGTGGTGGTCTTGGCAGTGTTAGACTAACAGTTTGGTTCAATGGTCTCACTGGTCTTTTCCAAACTAAATGATTTTATGATTGTATGTTTCATGTTTTGAAGTAGTAACAGATTTGTTAAGAGAGTCAGAATTATACCAAGAAAACCCTAAAACACTCTTAAAAATTTTTCTTTTTAGGTTGTCAAAAAATAAAAATATCATTATCACCCTAGTCATATGCAGTTAAATTAGGAGCGCTTATCTGCTTATCTCCTACTTCTAACAATTTATGCCACAAGTTTTGGTACCTTTATACCTGAAAGTTACTATATATGACAGTCCATCACACTATCCTGGTTTATATATATCTTGTCAGGAGCAAGTGTGTCCCTGGTGAGGCCTGAGTGGTATGGCATGGTTGCAGAAGAGAAGAGCTCACAGAGCCAAGCTTTCCCAAGAATTCCAAGAGGTATCTGAGAATTGGAACATAATGAGTCATTTTAGCTATGGAATGATTTTAACTACATATGTTTGTGGAAACATTTGTATTGAATATTTCTGCCATCATAATCAAAAGATTATTGTATATTTTCCATTTCCACTTTCAGATGTTTTTATGGCTTCTGTGTATTTTCTTTCCTTTTTAAATAGAAATCTTTTAACAAAAACTAAAATTCTCATCAAAAATATAAGGATGCTTATTGGCAAATTGAATTATTTTTCACAAAACTTGAAGGATTTTTATTACTACGGAGCTACTTTTTAAAGACGAATAAAAAATAAAACCAAAAAACCAAAATGAACCAAACCAACCAACCAACCAAAAAAAAAAAAAAGCAAACAAAAATACCCAGAACCCAAAACTAAACAAACATACAAATAAAATAAAATAAAATAAAATAACAACAAAAAAACTCACCCCAAAACAACCTGAAAGCTTTTTGGAAAAGCAAAGGCCTGTCCAAAAGTTAAAAAATTATTTTGAAATTAAACACTTAAAGGCCTGCTCAACTTAACATATGATTCTTAATGATCCATATATTTTCTTATTTACTAGTAAAAAATTGCTTGCCATTATTGCAAATGGAGTAATAAAGCACAGTCTGAGTATGGCTACTCAACTTTCACAGCCATTTGTGGTGCCAGAATTATATTCTGTAGAGGTACAGTGGTGCAAGACTGCAAATGGGTTAGGTCTAGTCATTCATTCACACTACATTTTGCAGTAAAGAGTTTCCATCTATTTCATAAATTATGGGTCTATTTCTCATAAGGTCAAAATCCTCCCCTTTGAACTTATCAACAACCTCCTCTCTTTCTTGAGGTTAAATTGCCAAGGATTTATTTTGTGAGGTGCTGGAGTAGAGTACTCCAACACACTCTGTATTCTCTCTGTTAGTTGTCTATCATTAGTGAACCCAGAACGATCTCACTTTATAAAAGCGAAGTTCTATTTTATGAAGCCCATTATTTAGAAGTGTAGTTAGGATTTTTAGAGCTGTGTTTAGTAGCGAAACAGATCTTCAGGATTAACATAACATTAAAACTTTTCAGGTGTAGACATTAATGTGATAATAACATCCCATAGAAATAAGAGGCTTGTCCCCATTTGACAGTCCATTAAATATATCTGCATTATTAGTTAGTAGTATTAAAATTGTGATTTCAATCACAATTGTTATTCACTGTATTAGAACCTGCAGGGATACACATTAAAAACACTGTACTACAGTAAGAAAATAAATCATTCTAATCTCTATTAGGTAATCAGTATCAGTAAGTTAATATCTATCAGTTTGGTGGTTAAGCAGTGAATTTCACATATCATAAACCTGATGCATTCACTGAGAAAGCTGTCCTAGGTCTTCATAGCATTAGTACCCCAAGCTGAAACATTATAATTTCTGAAGCTGACTCTTGTCTTCTTCCCTCTGTCCAATTTTCTTTCCTTTATAAACACATCAAAGTTGCTTCATGTTAAAATGCTTGATTTTCAAAATTGAATTAGGATGAACCTTTTAAAGGGGAATGTGACTGTCAAGTGCTAGGCTCTCCAAAGAGACTTGACCATCAACATGAGAGAGGCAAAACTGTCCAACTCCCTCTTCTATGGCATAATTCAGTGCTCTGAAAACTCAGGTTTGGAATAAGAGGCTGTTAAGGATCTGATATTGCCCTAAGTGTCAGTAAGAGCACAGCAGATTAAGCTACAAAGTACCAGAGGCAAGTGGCCAAAACAGAATGACCTGAATGGAACTTGCCAAGAAGACAGGTAGGTACAAAATGTTGTTTGTTTGACTTTTTACCTGCTTAGAATCTTTAGGGAGTTAGTGTGTTATCTTTGCAGCACTCTCTGCTGTCACATAAACTAAATCAAGGACCAAAGTGGAGATAGGTGTATACCATTAGAAAAGACTGGAATGATCTTTTTTTTTTTTAGCTATATCAAAATAAGACTGATTGAGCCTTGAGACACTACACCCAAAGAAATACAAGAAGTTCATTCTGTCATTCTAAGATTCACTTGAGAAGTTCTAAATTAGGAACTGAATACCAATAATCATGTAGTGGTCATGTAAGGACATAATACTTGGATAAACACTTGTAAATTACAAACTCCATTCCTTTGTTGCCACATATAACCCATATAATATTTTACATTGGTCACAAACACAAAAGATCTGTTCTTCTGACTCTGATTCTACTCTAAGAAAGAAAAATTAATCTCAAACTCCTCAGGTACAGACTCTTCAACAAGGCAAATATGCAGAGAAGGGAGAAATACTTCTATAACCTCCTTTTCTATAAATTCTCGTAGAAGTGACATGAAGAAAAAGACATATAAGAAATTATAAAGAAGAGTATTCACAAAATATTTGTTCTTAGAGTCATTGGATTGCAGAAAGGGCATTTTCATCCCATATACATTAGAAACAAAGGATTGCCTAAATTGGGATTGAAAGAAGACTCACAGATCGAATTAGTGACTTCTCAAGTAATTGTCTCTCCTTAAAAACTGACTCCCATGCATAATATTGCTCTCATTTTCCCTGCTGACAATTCCAGTTCTCAATTTTGTATGATAATAAAAATGCTTATGGCTCTCTTGGAACCATTTCAACTCTGTTCTACCTGAGTTAAAAAGAGATTATTGAGACAAACCTTCTTTACAATTTTTCTAGTCTCAAGAAATCTTAATCAGCTAGTGATGTCACTCCCATGGAGAAGAAGAGATTTAATTTATTTTACAGACTTCTGAAGCATGCGGAGAAAAGAATCACTGAAATAAAAAAAACATAAAACCACATTTTTGGGGATTAATAAATAATGCAAGAAGGAATCTGCAGCTGCTCTGAAAGTGGGTGATTTCTGCAGAAATTCCCTGTGTTCCCTCTTACATATAAAATTGAGATAAAAATCTGAAATTCACTTAAGTGTATAGTAAAGATGATGTACTGAACTCTGATTTTGCTTCTACTCATATTACTCCCCATTCATGATGTTTTCAATGTTTAATCCCCTTTACATTATTAGTCTTTCAATCATCTATGATTCTTCCCTTAATTTATTTTCTATTTGTTTTTCAATTTATTTCTGTGAATACTTCAAAGATGTTTTGTGAATTAAAACAGAATAAGAAAGGAGAACCCATCTAAATCACATAGATTTATATAGATGCCCAACAGCATGGGTTTAGAAATTGGACAAGCAATAATTCTATACTTCATGTACAGTTGCATTTACTGTACTTCATAAAGGAATTATAGAATGGTTTTGGCTGGAAGAAACCTTAAAGATCATGGGAACATCATACAGCTGTTACAAAAATACAGCTGGCTTCTTAAAAACTAGATGACTAGATTACAACTTTATGCATCACTGGGAGATTATTCTCACCCTCTGCTCAGCCTTGGTGAGAAACATTTGAAGTGCTGTGTCTAGATCCGAGGTCCTCAGTAAAAAAGAAACATGGACATACCAGAAAGAGTCCACTCAAGGGGCATGGAGATGATTAAGAGCTTGCAGCATCTGTCATATGTGGAAAGGACAAGATCATCTGGAGAAGAGAAAGATCAAAGTGATCTTAAAAATGTTTTTAAAATCTTTATGAGAGAAGGAAAAGAGATGGAGCCAGACTCTTCTCAGTGGTGCCTCATGATGAAACAAGAGGTAGTGGACACAAACTGAGAAATAGCGAATTCCAATTTAATTTTCTTTTAACAAGAAAAACATTTTTTAGTTTTATAATAGGTTTTACAGAGAGATTTTAGAGTCTCCAAACATGGAGATATTTAAAACTTTATCATAAACTTCTGTGGGTCACTCTGCTTGAAAAAGGTGGTTAGATTGTTTGTTCTCCAGTGGTGCCTGCCAAGCTCAGCTGCTCTACAGTTGTGTAGCAAACTGATTAAGGCCGACATACTGCCATCAAATCAGTTCCTGTTTACTTGCTTTGCCAAAAGTTGAAAGTTCCCTCTGGAAAACACAATAATTTCTAATGCTTACCCCAGCCAAGAAAGCTCTGTGGTTAAGGCACTATTCCTTGATGCAAAAGTTACTTGTTTAGCTTTTCTTCCGAATATGATTCATTTAGAATACCTAAGACATATTTAGATCTTTGTTGCCTGATAAGCTTGTTCTCTGAAACCAGTGGCAACCAGTTCTGAATTGTAACTATAAGTAAACATTGTAAACAGCAACAGAGAAAATTTCCCTTTAAGTGAAGATATGGAGTCAGAATCACAGAATCATTAAGGATTTTCAAGTTCAACTCTTACCCCAGCACTGCCATATTACCACTCAGCCATGTCCCCAGGTGTCAACATTCACATATTTTTGGAATACTTATGTGTGGATACACTCAGACAGTGTATGCAGCAGTCAGAGATTTACCCAATTAGAAAAAACCTGCAACACATGCAAAAGCTTCACAACACATGTAATAGGATTTTTTTTGTATGCTTCAAATATAATGGTTGCCTTTTACAAAAGTGTTTCTTTTTTATTTACAGTTACTCAAGCATAACCATACACAGATGTGTCCACTTACAAGAGGCCAGTTTGTAAAGCTCTGCTTTTACTTCAGTTTGATCAAAAATATTTTAATAAAACTTGCCTTTTCAATTAAAAGGCTAAATTCTCTTTGAAATGAGAAGCTTCAAAAGTGTTGCCTATGGAGACAGAGCTGTTTGTCTTTAAAATGCAACATTACAAGGACTGTAGAAGGCTTTGGATTCCTGCTGCGCTTTAAATCTTGGAGTATATCATAATTTATTTAACACTACTTGAAAAGAGCAGAGGTTGTAGAAAGTGATATTAATTGTTCCTCCTTTCTTTTTGGTTCTGTATTTCAACCAGAAATATGTTTGACAATGAAAAAAAAATCAATAAAATCTCTTCTATAAATAAGCAACTACAGTAAACAGCAAGTCTGCTGAGAAGTTATGAACACTACTAACTCAGAAGTATAGAGTAACTGCTAATGTCAACATATAGGTGTATGGATTTGTATGCTGTACAAGTTGAAAAAAATATTAACCTGGACTGGAAAATATTCCACAAACATAAATGTAAAATAAATAGGTTTGAAATAAATGTGTAAGAATATACATTACATATAATATATATAACATTTATATTATATATATATTTATATATCATAAAGAAAATAAATATATTTATAGTTAATATAAATATAATTTCATCATATAAATAAAATATAAAAGTGATCAATATAAAGGTAATATAAAATTAGCTTATTGTTACCAAAATGGCCATGTGAGTAAAATCTCTTAATCTTAATGCGACTAATTTTTCATATGAGCTTAGTATAAACAAATATGTACAACTCACAAACTTCTAAAACACAGATTCATGAAAGCTACAGTATTTTTAGTCTAATTCCTAAAGCTGGTCAATCACTATGCTCCTCCAATAATGAAATCAGATGTTAAAGTTCTGGGCAGATAACTTATTAAAACTTTCTGCTTAACTCCTGTTGAAGAGCTAGCTCAAAAACATGGACTTCTGATGATTGTTTAACATAGTGCAGCTACTAAAAGATTATTTTTAAAAAATTGTATAAGGGCTTTTCTCTTTTTTAGTTGTCTTTTACTTTCAACTTCCAAGCTTGATCTCCTTTTGCTGTATGACAACTCATCTCATAGAGTATATTTTAAACAAACCTTTGATCTTGCTCTCTCTCCCATAATTAAGTTATCCATGTGTAATTTTCAGAAATAATACCAGTGAGTTTTCTTTGTTGTTGTTGTTGTTGTTGTTGTTGGTTTGGTTTATTGTTTTCTTTTGGCCCCAGAGAACCTTATTTTGCCTTGTTTTCTTGAAAACTGCATGTTTTCTCAGTATGATCCATCATATATTGATATTTCATCTGTTTCCTCAACAGTTTCCCCTGGATTATTGGTCTGGATTCTACAAGCCCTTTTCTTGTCATTGCTGAAGAACATGTAAAAATCATGCTGCAATCCATTCAATCCATCTGTACTACAGAAGCCTCTCTTTGATGTTTCATAACTGTGCAGGTGGCAATTTAATAAAAGCTAGAGATTTGGACGTGATTAAATAAAAGGTCTTTGTAGCACATCAACACAAGGGTAATTAATGAATTTTCAATAAATATCATTAATTTAGTGATGAACTTCCAGCTCACTTCTAATTGAATTTCACACTATGGCATACTGACACTGTTGCAAACTTGGAAATCTCTAATTAAATTGATGGTGATATTGCAGCAAAACCGTTGATGGCAGAAGAAACAGCACACATGGTATTTGAGATAAAGGTCTGTGTAGTAGAAAAGGCATTCAACAACCTCAGTTTTTCGCCAAGCAGATATCACTTTGCGCAAGATGCTGTTTAGAGGCTAACATGCCTTGTTCATCAAGACCAAACAGAAGTTACATTGATAATTGACTTTCAAACCCTCTGCTTCAGTGCAAATGTCAGACATTAAGCTCAGGTGAGGATGGTTTTCTCAGTGAATTTAATAAGTGTAACCTCCATGTCAGAGGAGAATATAAGTGATAGATCAGTGGAGTAATAAGTGGCTAGTATTTGTCCACTTTTTAGTTGCAATCACATTCCTTGTTTGCCTATTCAAATTTTCATTTCTACAAAGACATACTTTTTGGAATCTTTCTTTGGTCTGTGTTGACATTTGGCTGGTTATCATATTCAATAATTGAGATGTAAATAAATTATATGGTATTTGTATCTAACTCCTCTACATTTTTGTAGCACTTTGTTTTGTGTTCTAGGAAAAAAATAGGTACTGACAGACTTCTAACTTGAGAAGTTAAAGCATATAAATACGCAGCTAAGAGGAATATCTATGAATTTTTTGCATTTTTGCTGGTAAAACAAACTCTTTTTTTTATACAGTCTTCAGAGAGTTAATAGAAACTAGAAAGATGCCATGTTAAGAATTAGCACTGAGGTGCAAACTATTCATTAATGGCATTGTTTCACCCTGAAAATGGTATTGGATTGGGTAAGCTAAAGCAACACTTAAATTTGCAACTTTTAAAGCAGCATTTATATAGCAGTATAAGAAAGAGCATACTGACAAGCCATAGAAAAATAAAATATAGGCCCTGTAGCTTCAATAAGCATTTCGCATCTCTTCTTAGGGATGCTGCTAATTTCTGTTAATAATAAAATAGAACAGAGCCTTTTATTTCTAGCTACAGGACAACTGTACCTTTTATAAGGATGGGGAAGAGACAGCACAGAGAGTAAAGAGGACAGCAATTTTTCATCCAGGAGGCTGAGCAGTTTAAGAAAGCTCAGCATTTGTAGTGCTCAGCTCAAACTGCAAACTACTAGAAATAGATTACACTGAGCATGTTCAGCCATTCGAGTGTTTTGAACACCAAGCAGCTGGGCAAGAGCTGTCTTTAGCTATGATGTTGAATACATCATTAACCCAGAAGCACACACACTTTAGCAAAGTTAATTATCCTTCAGTGACTAAAGTAGCATGACCATTGCTTGTTTATCAAGTTACATATGAGGTACCCTAACTAGCTACAACCTGAAACACATGCAGTTTTGTATTCTTTTGATTCCTGTTTGTGTTTTCAGACACCTGTATATAGCACGTGCTGCTTTATTTTTTTTCTTTTTTGAGTGAGAGTCACTGAATCTTGTCCATATAAATTACCTTGCAAATATTCATATCAAACTTCTGTGCCAAAATGGAATCCAAATTTCAGAGCCAAGCAAGTTTCCTTAAGCATCATTTCTCTCACAGAATGATTAATTCATCACGGTGTGTGTAATATATGCAGAGGGTAAACTATTTCTCTTCTCCTACAGCATCTTTTCATTGCTGGCAGCATGTTCTTACATCTTGACCCATCATACATTTACATGCTATTTTCTTCACATCTGCTACTTCTGTATTCATAGCTTTAATCCCAGCAGCTCTTTTCTAGTGTTCCTGTCATTGCCAAAGTGCACAAGTAAATCCTGCTGTAAAACTCCATGTTCCAGTAGGTCCTGGCTGCTCTCTGTGGAAGAATGGTAGTTATTCACAAACTGAAGGGCCAGTTTCTTTTCTGTGTGAAGTCAAAAGCTGTGATCTTTAAAGGCTGGAAGAAACAAAGGCCATTTATTACTCTAGACAGAATGATTTGCAAAAGCTGCCTGCCTAGTGATCTTCTGCTGCCTTGTGTGCTCTGCATCCTCTTGGCATTGCATTTAAATAAATGAATAAAACCATTAATGGATCACCTGCTTCAGTGTAGGTGAGGCTACAAGTATTGCTCAGAAAAATAGGAGAAAAAGCATAGGGGAAGCTAGCAAAAAAATGCAAGAGCATTAGTCTTTTATTGACTGTTACATTCACTTTACCTGCTTCTGGCTCTGGGAAGATTCTGTAGTCTTTCAGAGAGTTTTCTGTGAAAAAACATGGAAGATCAAAGCCTTGGAAAAATACAGAGGTGGTACCTGAAATGGTATCCTGAAGCCATTTTATTTCCACTGCTGGGACATTTGGCAAGGACTTGGCATTGCAGCAGGATGTTCTGTAAAAGACGGCAATCTGGCTGGAGAAATGTCGGTGAGGACAGTAATTTTCTGTACCATTAAGGAGCTTTAAGCTCTGGAGTTCAGCCCAACAAATCACAGAAGGGAAATTACCTGTTAGACTTTCCAAGTGTGGCTGACCTGTGCCTGCACTGACCTTACTGGTATTCATGCCTTAATGCTACAATATAGGTAGGCAAATTGGCCTCCTTAATGTCACAGAAAACAAAGAGCACTTAGCAAAGAGTCTCAGATTCGATATTCAGCTCCTGACAGTGCAGGAGGTTTGTCTAGCCCATGTTGTGGTTCACTTTTGTGTTTATGGAAGTAGTCAGATACATTGAACTACAGCACTGCTGCTAAGGGAGCAGGAAGAAGTCTGTGGGCCTTTGCAAAAGAAGGCACTCTGGTCGTTGCAGTATCAAAGGATACTGCATGCAAAGATGTATATCAAACAAATTTACAAAATGACAAAACCTTCAGGGTTTCTGAAAGAATAATTAATGTGCAATCATACTATTTCCCTAATTTGCAGTGACAAGCAGTGCTCCAGAACTTCTGCATGAGCTGATACTTCTATGCAGTCTTGGTTTCCTTGGCCCTCGTGCCTCCAATTTGAGTGGGAAGCCACCACACCCAATGGAAGAAGCAGCTACACTCCTTCCATGGAAACTGGACACCTCTCATTGTCACAAACATGTGATGATCATTCTGACACTGGAAAATCAACTCTGCCTGGAGGATTGCCAGTACTGGAGGATTGTCATGGTCTGCTGAGATTTTTTTACCTATAATTGTGGGCATATGCGAGAAATAGTATTTTTGACAGGGATAAGAGAAAGACAGTGACTTTGTGGTCTGGGGGCTCCCTTGGAAGGTCAGGGTCTCCCCATAATGGCAGGGCCTGGCAGCCAGGACTTCCTCCATTGCCCCAGTCAAGAGCAGGGCAGCCAGGAGGGTGCCAGAGGCAGCCATAGCCCCGGGGATGGGCTGTCTCCCAGGGGATAGTGACAGGCTGGATGGAGCCCATGGCCAGCCAGGCAGAAAAGGGCTGGGAGCAGTTAGGGACCAACATCCCACATGTGGCTGTGGCAGGGACAGGGCTGGTGGTGAGAGGGTAGGGTAGGACAGTCAGGGTCCTTGGTGCTCTCAGAATCCTGACACTTTTGTCCTGCAGGTGATGCCTTGAGGCATCACAGGGAGTGAGATTTCCAAGCTGGGCTAGAGCCATTGTATTAACCATCATCTGTCTGCACCATCCTGCCTCTGAAGAAATGGTTTATTTATCCATCTTGCTTCATTTGAAGGGGCTGTAGACCCTTTTTTTTATTTTTCTAATATGAAAAATGCTGACAGTACTCATCACACCATCATAATGCTCTGAGAGTTAGTGTGTGCATGTTCTGCTTGGTCCTTTTTTCTTTTCAAAATTGTACAGCAAACTTTGCTTTTCCTGTTTATACAGAGGAATCCTTCCTCTCTTTATCTAATATAAAATATAAATATATAGAAGGCCCCAATGAGAACTGTTTTCTCCTCTCTCCAGCTGCAGTGATGGTGGAGTGCTTATTTAGACAGCTGAAGTTGGAGTCGCATCCAAAATAACTTTCATTTTAATAAGACAAGACAAAATACTTGAATGCAACAATCCAATAAAGAAAATACTAAGTTTTTTATATCCAATATATATCGTTCAAAGCACCTCGTGTTTCAAGAGCTTTCCCAAGCTCACAACAGGGCAGAACTCAGCCTGAACTCCTGATGACTCACAGGAGCCTGTGCATCTGGGCACCCTAAAGCCATTTGGCTTTAGTTTACATTCACAAGCAGTATTCTGGATATAAAACAATACTTCATGGGCAAAAACTGAATTAAAAATTATATCCTGTGTAACAGAAACTGTATTTTTTGTTAGCTCTCTATGTGTGGAATTGAATATGTGTGTGTTCTTCATTGCTCTATAAAGCTGAAGTATTTGATCCACAAGGGTTTCTTACACATTCATGGACTTCTTTACCAATTCATACAGATGGAAAGGGTTCAGTGAAATCACATGAATCCATGGTCAAGGGAGGCCTGGAAAGTAGGACGTGCTTGGATACATTACACATATTGAAGTTTCAATGAGTGACGGATTACTAGTGCACACACAGCTTATTGAATTGTGAAATACCAAGGAACATCTTTCAGCAGTAGCTTATAGAGTGCTAAAGCAGCTTTCCACATGCTTTTTAATATACCTGGGGTGAAGGGACTGCTAATCCATATGGAGTGTATTGTGCTTGATTAGTTTTATGGAGTGTGTTGTGTAAGGGTTGATTTATTTGCTGAATAAAATATCACCTTAGGTGTAACACTGTGTGCTCTCTACTTTGGGGACATGCAGTGCCATTTAATTGGCTTGTGTGGATAGCTTGCTGGTTTTGATACCTTAATAAAAGCTTCTGGTATACCTGTCTCTTCACATTTCCTTACAAATAAGTGGATGGCAATATGGTCAACAACAAGTGCTTAACAAGCACAGAATTCTATTAAACTTCAATATATGAACCAAGGAAAAAATTAGGAACAATGAAGTCACAGTAATCAACGCTAAAAAGAAGTAAATAAGCCTTTAAACTAAATTTTGAAGTTTAACTTGCAGAAGTGAAGTAAGTGAAAAAAGGAAAAAGCAAGCAATTTAGTTGTGATGTTCTTGCCCATTGGCATCCCTTTGTTTTGTTTTCCCTTTTCACCCCCTCTGAAGCATTTTCCATTATGAATGCTTCACTCTAATTTGTCCTTCAAAATTTCTTGAGTTAATTCTACGGAAGTTATGTAGTTATCATTTGTATAAATAAAACATTTCTTTTATTTTTTTTCCCTTTCAGGATCTCATGACCCTAACTCTGATACAGAACCATAAGTAGAACTTAGTCCTATTAGTCAGGAAACGACCCCACTAGAGTATCTCAGTATGTTTGATTATACTGGTCATACCAGTAGAAGATAAATACTGTTATCTCTAGATCATCATTCAAGGAGCCAATTTTACTGTTACATTACATATAACTATACTTTTATTTTACAGCAATTTCAGTGAGTACCAAAAAAACTTATTCAGCATTGAGATGAAGTTACAAAAAAGAGAAAACAATTAAATACCTTTTTAAGGTTAAGCCCCAAATAACAGTCATTTGTATTCTCTTTGCAGGTATTTCAGTTCTAACCTAAAATTAACACTTTTTATTTCCTTTTTTCTCCCTTTCTCTTTTATTTTCTAATGGATGTTTTTTCTCCTTCATTCCCCTTCTTTAGATGTTGCATAAGAGATTCAGTAAAGGCTCTAATTTTTACTATACAGAACATCCCTCCTTTGCTTCCTGCTAGGTTATTTCTTTGCAATGGAATATTGCCTCATCATCCAGGGCTGTACCATAATTTTGAAGTTTGTATCACTTCTTTACAACCCTTTTCTCAAGCTCTTTAATTATAAATATTTATTAGCACCTTCCTGGCTTCTGGTATCTTGTCCTTCTTATAGGCTTCTGAAGACATAGGAACATAAGAATGTCTGTAACAGATCAGATTAAAGGTCCACGTGGCCAAATAGCTGCCAGTAACACCTAACCCGTGTCCTGGAGAAAAATATGAAGATGAGAGGCAAACAGAGGTGCTCCCTTCTTCTTTCCCCAAACACCAGGTAATATGGTACTACGGACTACCTGAACCAGAAATTACATCTTTGTTCTTAATTGCCTTTGATGAATGTTGTTTCCAGGAATCTCATAAAACCTTCTGTTTCTTATTCTGAGATCATTAAATGCATAGATGTCATACTAACCACTCTCTTTTTTTCTTTTTTCCCCCTGCTGGAACATTATGTATAGGTTAGCTAGTCCAGAAATATACCACAGCTAATTAGGAATGGGTTGGTCCAACTTAGAAAAAAATCCCTTCTTTCTTTCTCACTGCTTTTCATATTTTTAGTATTATGAGGTTAATATGTACCTGTGTAGAATCCCTTTTGTCAAACATTTACCTACATTAGCATCAGTCATCAGTCCACATGAGCTTTGCCAATAGAACCCTGAAACACTGACAATGAATTGAGATATATATGAGGCCACTCAATACACTCAGAATTGGAGTTTGCATCTAAATTTTCCTGTATATTCTCCTGTAGCAATATGCAGCCAGAATGACTGTAAAACTGTAAGATCATTAAAATCACTTCTTTTTTTTCAAGCATGTATCAGGAAAAAAGGCTTAATATTTCCTCCTTGCTTTCCTCCATCATATTTTATTAATGTAGCTCCAGTTCTTTCTTGCTGAAGCAGTTTCCTAGTTAAATTTAAAATTCAGGAAATTAGTCTTTAATTTGCCTTTCATTTGCATTCCTGTGTTGCTTTATACGTGGTTTCAGAGTTCTGAAAAGAAATAGGCCTGCTGTTTTTAAACTCCCTTCAGTGTGAACACTGAAAACTTCATTTCAGGAAGCACATGAAAGTAATTTTCAGTTAGAATATAGCAACATGCTAAAATAAAGATTATTTTTCAATTGGTCTTGGTTCCAAAACTGATACTCATAGGCCATGAAAAATGATCTTTTAGACAAATATGTTGCTCTCTGGGTCCCTTTCATGCTCCTGTGGGTGATTTTGAGGAGTTTGGAGGGCAAAATACCAATAATAAAAAGGGAAAAGAAAAAAAATATTAGTGCATTTTTAAGAATGCTTAAATCTACATAAAGGACAATGTATAGAATCTTTAGGTGAAGATGAAAACAATCTTTCTAGCTCCAGAAATGGAGAAGACAAAGCAAACCTTACTGTAACCCTTTCTCCAAAACTGAGTGAGAATTTCAACATAAAAACAAAACAAAAATGACAGTAATTCAAAACTAGAATCATCAAGATATGATGCTTTCTGCTTCCAGGCTCAAGGTTGGGAATAGGAGGAACCAATAAACCTCTCTCTCCCCCGTTTCTACATTTTTCTTCAGCCCATATGCCAGGGGGAAAATGCAACTTTTAGGAAAATTGTTTCTTTCTGCCTTTAGATTTGAGATTTTGTTTTGTTCTAGTTTTGTGGTTTGTTTCTTTTGGGGTTTTTTGGTTTGGTTTTTTTTGGGGGTTTTTTTTTGGTTGCTTTGTTTTGTTTTGTTTCTGTTGAGAATTTTATGAAGACATCAATTATATAACAAAATACAAATGCAGTACATGAAATATTACAGCTCCATGAGAAAATTAGTGGGGTTGATTATCTTAAATCTGCTTTAGATTTATTTTAGTAGAAAAAATACTATTGTTTTCCATACTTTAATTTCAATAAATAATTTTAGATCTGAAGAAATTGAGATATTTTTTTCCACTTTGTAATACTTTTTTTTTTAAAGTACAGAAACTTAGTATAAACAGAATGCTCTCTTCTTTTTTTGAAATGCCTTGTAAAATGAATTTTGTGTTTTTTTATTGAGGAGTAGTGCTGTGACAGCAGATTCTGTAAATCAAAGGATTACAGTAACTATTACATAGGTCTTCAACAATTCTTACTTTGCACATTCTGGTCTCACCTTTGGTGCACAGGTTCAGAGTCTGGAAAGACTTTGTACCACACAGTCTGTACCTGTTGAGTGTGATGGTGTGCTCCCTGTCCCCCAGCCAGACCTTTTATTTCCCATAGCCCTGCTCAAGTGATAACTACCAGTGGCCGTCCTAATGGATGTGACTCGTCATGATGGATGCATTCCTCTTGAAATGGATTTGGGGGAGATGGGAAATACAACAGCCAAGGGCTAATTTGAACATGTGACAAATAAAATATGGTTTGTATGCAAATATTAGACAATAATCTTACTCCATAAACAGTAAGAGCCCAGGGCCTGTTTAACTCTCCTCCATGGCTGCAGGCTGCATGCCAGGATCTCCCCTGGAGCAGGGAGACCTCTCAAGGTCATTCCCCTAGCGTGATAGATTCTTTATTGCATCAGATACTCAGTAAGTGAATTGGCAACAAGCAAGCTGAAATTCTGTAATGTTTACTAAATGATGTAAAGGACAGATTGTTCATATGTCATCCTTTACAGAAAAAACACTGCAAGTCTAGGACTTGAAGTGAATGCAGCTGCTCTCTGACAAGGAGTTTAGAACACAAGGGGATAGTTTCTGAACCTCATGGCTCAACAGGAGGCTCTCTTGAAGTTTTGTCTCACCTTGTCCTCTGTGCAGTAAATACTTGTGTAACTTACCATCTAATCTCATTATATCACCATTGCATTTACTATTGAGTTTTGTAATAAAAATAAAGTATATTGTTTCTTCTCTCTTAGGAGTGAAAAGCATGACAGTGTACGACCCTGAGAAAACATTACTTGAATATCTCTCCTAAAGATCCAAATTCTCTCTGCTTTCCTCAATCTTGAAACTGATCTAGAACACGATAAGGAAATTACAGCCTGTACTAAGAGGTTTTTAAATTTTATATGCAATACATAATTCAAAACACACACGAGTACCGAGAGTAGGAACTACTAAAATGAAATAATCCAGATTTCACACACTTTGGGATACAATCTTATTGTTTAGAATGATAAAGCCATGTAGAATGAAGTAAAAGTGACCAAATAATTGAACACAATGTAAAAGATGAATGAATTTTTTAATACAGTAAAGCTGAAACAATCTGTTCCTCGGGAAAAATCAAAGGAGTGTGAGGAAAAAAGATTAGTTATAAAGACCAAAAAGCTCTCAAAAAACAATGAATGCAGGAAAAAGATATTACATAAAATAATTAGGAAAAGACACAATGTATTATTAATAACAGGTGGATTAGGAGTGAGATTTAATTACAGAGAAAACATTTAATGTTGTTTAGAAAGATTTTCTACTGTACAGTGCAGACTGAAAAGGGAAATTGTCTCTCAGAAAGAAAAGTAAAATTTCATTATCTAAGTTTTCCAAGTCCTTGTGAAAATTTTTACTTTTACCTTAAACTAAAAGCTGCACTTATATGAGTTATTACCCTGAAGATCAAGACTTGAAACAGAAAGTTTAGTGAGAAAAAGCCCACACATTCTTGTTCCAAAACCATCTTCTGATGTGCCTATCCAAGCACTCTAATTTTCTTAAATTCATTGGGAAAATGTCCATATGTAGGAGAATATATAAAAAACATTTAATTTCCCAGATGACTGCTCTAACCACTAGAATTGGGATAATCTTTAGTTGTATTAGTTGTGATAATATTTTCTTCTTTTTCCCCTTTACAAGAATGGTCTCCTTCCTACATCATAGACATTAAGAATATTCTTTTAATCTAAATTGCATTCCCATCCTTTAAGATTATATACAGTTATATTCCTTTTGACAATATTTCAACACATTCATCAATATTTCATTATTTAAGCAGATTTTTGGGACTAAGGTGGATCAGTGTCTATAGCAATGGAAAAAGATCACCTTTGTCATTATTTCCCTACTGCAACAGTCAAGACACTTCTTAAAAATATTGTTTCTTTTGGAAAGGGACTGAATATGTTTCCTAATCCTGGAAAAGAGCCCTCAATAGAAAAAATTTCTTCTATTTCCTAATAAATCTCACACTTTTCTGTTTCATTTCATAGTAGGTTTTTTTTTAATTTACAATTTTTTTATTGCAATGTTTGTGGGGAGTTCAAGTTCCATAGAAAAACAAATAAACTAAATTATTGCTCCTAGAGACCTGTTTGGGATAGCTCAGCTGTATGTGTGTCTGTGTGTGTGCATATGGACAAATATGGCAGATAAGCAGGCACACCTATTTTTGCAAAGACCAGGAACTCAAAGATATTTGAATTGTAACACACTGGATTACTAGTTTGGGGGTAGCTAGACTATTTCAGGCAGACAGTTAAACTGTCAAAGAGAAGTACAGGAAAAGAAAGGAAAATAAATTTTAGTTCAATTATACATAAAAAGATAGGAGAGTTTTTTTAATTCTTTGTATCTTGTAGAAGGGCAAGTGTACGTTCTCTTGCACCCAAACGCATCATTAACAAGAAAAAACATTATGAGGGGAAAGAACCTGTGCAAATAAAAAGGAGCTGTAATGTTCTTCAAAGACATAGAGCAGAAAAAAGTGTGAAAAAAATTACTGAATACTTGAAAGTATTTTAATTAATGAAGATATTTTTTTAAAGATATAATATTTCTTCACGGCATTTCTCTAATGTTCTCAGTCTGTTTCTCATCTTGAATAAAACTCCATGTTCTTCTTCCCGCTAACTAGTTCTGAATCTGACAATTTGATAATATCCACTGCTTATAGCATCTTCCTGATATATTAGAAAGATTTCACCTTTTTATTCTAGTGTTCATGGTTAGAAAATCAAACTCATAGCTTTCCTTAAATCTATACAATCCACCACCCTAAAATGCAAGACACATTTGTTTTACACAATAAAGCTATGAAATGTGGAACTTTGGCACATCCTGAGCATTCAACTGGAATTTCAGGTTTCTATACAGACTTTGTGCATGGAGTTGCATGACCAGTGTGAAATATTTTCCCCATTTAACTAAAAGATATTTTAATCTGTACTGTCCTGCCTTTATGAAGTGAAGTAATCTCAGGTAAATTTAAATGAAATGCATTGGAAGGATTCATTTATCTCATCCATGTCTCCATTTTTATTTTATTTTTCCAGTGATGAAAAATAAGCACTGCTAGATCAAGATTCATGTTGACCTAAAACAGACAGCTAAAATAGGTCAAATGAGTCATACTCTAAAAAATGCTGCTCTTTCCCATTGATTATAGAGAGAGCCTAGAGGGAAAACCATAGATAAGGATATTTCTGTGATAGATTTCTAATGTTATATTTGATTAATCCAGACCTTGATATATTTCCTAATAAGCAACAGTGACAGCATGCATGACTGCAAAAGCTTGTCATATTTTCAAAGAAATGGACATGGAAAACTGAATTCGAAAGAATATTACTGATCAGTTCATGATTATAATCAAAATGTCATGGTTTAATCTCAGCTTAAGTCAAGATAGAGTTGTATCTCATTATCTGAATTATTTGGATACGAAAAGCAGGACAAGACAAAATGCTATCTGAATATTCAGCAGTTTATATCCATACATTTAATTTTGATTCACAGACCTTCTCTAGCCATCAGGCATCACAGCATCCCTTGTGAGCTCTAGTGCAGGACTAATCAGCAGAAATTCTATCAGTCTATAAGAAAAATCACAACTGCTGCTGCTCTCAACTTTAGTACTTTGATTCTCACAAAAATGGGAAAAAAAGCTAAAAAATGAAGAAAAAGAAGAAAATTAATGTCACTTCAGTAGATTTTAAATAGAACATTATGAAACTTCAGTAAATAATGTCTATTGAAACACCACACAGAACAGTACAACAGATGCAAAGTGACTCATACTTGAAAAAGTAAATCTATTGCTAAATATTATCTGAAATAGTTTCACTAAGCCTATGTAGAAGAACTAGTACATTAAACTCCAATAAAGTACTGTAGTGGAGCATTACTAATTTGCTGCTTCTGTGCAAATGAGTTGTACAAGTAGTTCAACTTGAAAGATGACTGAGAATCAACAACATCTGCAGCATTAGGGTGAAGATATTAGGCCTGAAGTAGTTGGGTGAATTATTAATAACAAGGAACTGGGAAGAATAACAATAGAAATATTGGATCTTTGCAGAAAAAATAGTGACATCAGCTGTGACTTGTTCCTTAGTTTGCTGAGTATGGAGCTTCACAAGTAAATCAACCTAATTCAGAGTTTCAAAGATGATTTTTTTCCTAGTTAAGTCTGTCCTTGGGTCTATTATTATTTCTGGTTTTGTTTTCAATCTTATTTGTTTATGAGTGATTCTTCTATTGCAGTAACTGCCACCAGAGTATGAAGTCTTACATGGGACTTATGTGAAAAGATAATGCTCTTTGGGTATTTTTGCTAACAAAAAAATCAAAGAAGTTATAATAGCTGTACTTAAGTGTGTCTTCCAAGTAAATAACTGGTCTGTCAGGCAAGCTGATTTTGCAATAGAATAAAGCATAGTATAAAGTATATAGTATAAAGAAACCAGTCCTACTGTATCAAAGACATTGGAAATTACAACTTTTTAAAATGAACAGGAAGTAACTCTCAAGCACAGTGTTTTCCATACCCTGAGTATTAGCAACTAGTATTTGTGCATAGAATCACAGGGTGGCTGATGGTGTCAGGTACCTCTGGAGACCATCTAGTTCAACCACCTTGGTCAATCAGGGTCACCTGCAGCAGGTTGTTTGGGGCCATATCCAATCAGGTTTTCACTGTCTCCAAGGATGGAGACCCCTAGGAAACCTCCTCCAGTACTCAATCAGCCTTTCAGGAAAAAATAAAAAGCTTTTCTTCATGCTCAAGTGCAATTTCCTGTGTTTTACTTTATGTCCATGGTCTCTGGTCTTGTCACTGTGCATCATGAAACATGCCTGATTCCATTTTCTTCACTCCCCACAAGTATTTGAATACAATGATCCCCCTGAGCCTTCTCCAGACTCTTCACTCCCAGCTCTCTCAGCCTCTCCTTGTGTGTTAGGTGTTTCAAGATCACAGTCATCTTTCTGGTGTTGTGCAGAATTCTGTGCCTTACTGAATCGCGGATCCCATCCAGCACTGGATGCAGCAGTGCAGATGTTTTTCTCACTGCAGAAATTTCACACCAGGGCTGAGTAAAGCAGAATTGCAGGGGGAAATCATCTCCCTCAATCTGCTGGCAACGCTCTGCCTGATGCAGCTCTGGAGGCTGTCAGCCTTTCTTGTTCCAAGGACACATTGATATCTCATGGTCAGTTTGTTGGCAGCCCTGACTTCCAGGTCCTCCCCTGCCAAGCTGCTTTGCAGCTGATTGACCCCAGCCTGCCCTGGTGTTTGGAATTGTTCTTCCTCTGATGTATTTCCCTGTTTTTGAATTTAATGAGATTCCTGCATGTAACCTCTGGAGGGTCCAGTGAATGTCAGCACACAGCTCTGATAGATCAGGCACTCCTCATGCTTCTGTATCATCTACAATCATGCTGAGGGAGCAGTCTATCCCAGCATCCAGGTGATCAGTGGAGGTGTTAAACACACTGGCTACAATATTAACCCTTGGGACAAGTGTTAGCCTTCAGCTGGACCCTGTCTTTGATCACAAGCCTTAGAGTGAAGTTTTCTACCCTTAGATGCCCAGCCTACTGCCAGGTCTTTACTGTCCATTTATCATGTTTGTAATTCCTAATTTTGGCTGTGAAAAT
>VWYI01011737.1:22505-49134 GCA_013399455.1 Anthoscopus minutus
TGATCTCCACTGAGATCAATGGTCATTTTATTATAGAAGACTGCCAGGCTGGTTGAATTTCTCTTTTATAAATCCAGGCCAACGACCTTCTTGAGTTTAGTATGCTTGGAAATACTAAGAATTTTGGACTTCCAAAATTATTTGCTCTAACACCTTATTAGTGTAACAGTATATAGATCTTTATATATAGACTTTTTTAATGACTGTATTTGAAATATAGTAGAACTTTTCTATATGAAAAAAATCTGTATTTTCTGTTATACGGTTCCCAAATATTTGTATTGTGCAAAAATTCTTTCAAGGTATTGACTTAAAATAATACCTGGATCAAACAAAAAAGAAATAAACCTCCATTGAGCCTAATTGTTTAGAAAAACAACAAAACAAAACCACAGAGAATTCGAAGGCAGAGGATTATTAGGTGACATCAGACTTAAATCAAAACTGAAGAAGCAGATAGGCTTTGCACAAAAGTATGGATGTCCTACTACCCCAGGCTCCACAACAAAGAAAAGAGATAACTGAAGGTCAAATGTCATCCAGTAGAAAATTGTTTTCACTTAGCACATAAACTAGATGTTAAGTAGCAAAAAGAGTAAAATCTATCTGACCTAAGGCAAAGAGACTCTATATGCATTTCTGATAAGAAGAGCTGAAATCAGATGGGAAAAACATCATTATACATTCTTAAATATATACAGAAACAGGCCAGAAACAAGGATACTGTTTGTGATGTCCAGATAAATAAACTCACTGATTGTACAGTGAAGAGTATGTGCAGGTTTAAAACAATTCCCCCTTACTTGGTTTGTGTGGCAAGGTTTTGGTAGCAAGGAAGCTGCAGGGATGACTTCTGTGAGAAAAGACCTGGGACTGCCCTGTGCCCCACCTTTCAGACAGCTCCAAACCAGACCCACTGGTGGCCAAAGCTGAGACCAGCAGTGATGCTGGTGGTCCCTCTGTGACAACATAGTTAAGAAATTATAAAAAAGTTCTCTGCAGGAGCTGAGAAAGGAATAAGAAAAAATACAGAAAACAGCCCTGCAGATCTCAAGGTCTGTGAAGGAGAGGAGGAGGTACTTCAGGTGCAAGAGCAGAAATTTTTCTGTAGCCTGTGGGGAAATATGTAGTGATGAGACTGTCTTTCAGCCCATGGAGTGCCATGTCTGAGCAAATATTCACATTTCAGCCCATGGAAGATCCCGAATCCAAGCATATGGCCATATTCTCAACAGCCTTGACCAAATGAGCAAATAGAAATGGAATGCAGTAGTAGTGGAAAACCACAATATCACTGAATGTTTGATGTTGGAATGGACCTGTGGAGGTCATTTAGTCCAACCCTGCAGACTGAGTAGACTGAGTAGTGTAACCTACAGTAAGCTGCCCAGGACTGTGTCCAAACAACTTTTGAATACTTAGACTCCACAACATCTCTGGGAAACCTGTTCCAGTGCAGTCACCAAGGATGATAAAACCAACAAAGGGTGAAAATACTGTTGCTTGTGAGTGATGCCAGACTTTTGTACCAGAAAAAAAACCACAGCAATTCCTGAACCAGATATGCTCTGAGAACTTGAACTGCAGTGTTATCACATAAATCACACTTGTTTTCAATGTATTCAATGCTGGCTTTCAATATGGAAACTGCCTTGCAAATGCTCAAATGTGGAATCACAATAAAAAGGCATAACATGCTTCTTAGACTGTACCACAAGTACAGAACATTGTTAATCATCTTATCTTGAGGGACAGGATGTGACCTTTTAATGCCCCCTGAAATTCAGACTTGCATAATTTAAAATGGGACTCATTATTCTCTGCATTTGAAAATAGATAATTGTACATTCAGAGAAATATATTCACAGGGAAGTTTCTCAGGCATGCATGTTCAAGGTCAAGAGATGAGTATTTTCTTCAGATATAGAATAAACCAAAGAAACATTTGGTTCAGGTACTCTCATACTCTTTAACTTGTATAGTCCCTTCGGCCTAGGGAAACAAAGCACTTACATTGGTAGAAGTTGCATCCGCATTTAAATTGAAACTACAATTCCAGTATTCCATAGAAAAGGATTGCAACAGAGCTTTTTTTACTTTTACAGTCAACATCTAGGCTGTGCACAACCTTCACTTTTGCATTATTAAGCTGACTTTACCTTGACCCACGAGGTTCTTTTCTCCTTATATTCTGCCCCTCTCTTCTGCTGAGGAGGTGATAGACCAGCTTGGTGGGCACCTGGTGTCTAGCCAAGGTCAGCACACCACAGTTTTTTTATGGTGCACAATACAAGGCATGAGGACCTTGAGATAAGCATAGTAATTGGGAGAGCCAGTGGGTAAAACATGGACTGCACACAGCTAGTGAGTGAGCAGTGGAATGATGATGCGGAATTTTGGTAGTTGTAATTGTAGTGAAGAAAGGAATGGATAGTGTGTAAATTTTCCACTTTCAATCAGTCTTGTGATAATGCTGTTTTGATTTTGGGATGGGAATTATTTTTTTTTAATGTGACTGGAGTTTGTGAAAATCGTGACAATTGTGTAGTAAATGTGGATTGTAATGATAATTCTTAAATATGTGATTCACAGAGATGAGAAATGGAATGCATTGGGTTGCACGGCAAGATTTTGGTAGTATGAGGCCTGCAGGGGTGGAGTGTGTTTAAGAACTTGAAGACAAATTGTTTGGAGTTTATTTATTTTGAGGTGGTTTTTTTGCCTTAGCGTTTTATATTTTGAGTTTGGAGTTTTTTGTTTATTTTTGGTTTTGTTCTTATTTTTGCCTGTGTTTTTGTTGGTTGGTTGCTTTTTCCGACTCTCTAACAGTGCCTTAGGAGCTCTATCTCAAAGACTTTAGAACAGAACAAACAGAAATTTATTTCTTGTGCATTATAGAAGAGGAAAAAATCCTAATGTCAGTAATTTGCATACTTAATCAACTTGGGTATTTTTACACAAATCATTCCTTGAAATTGTCTAGAGAGGCTCTTAGAGCAAACTCCTGTGAGAGGTGCCATCCAAATCAAAATTGCACAAGACCATCATACAAATAATTTATTTTCTCTATAGTCATTATGTAGTAATACTTCACTGTATGACATAATTTTATATTTCTGTTTAAAACATGTCATCAGTTGTAATACTAAGTTTCATTACCAGGTTCTGTATAAATAGACTGAGATTTTCTGCACCATTTTGCTAGTAAGCCATTATTTTATACCACACTCTTAATTGTAAAAGGTGAAGTAGAATTTGATGGTCTTTTTGATGTTCAATAAATATGAAAAACAAATACGAAATCTTTGCACTTTCTTCGGCTTCAAATGGGAACTTTGCAGCTACAGGGAAAGAAAAATGTTTTTCTCCCAAAACGGATTTTCTTAAGATAGAATATCAGCATGAACTCAGAGCTATCTTTTATCTCATGTGAAAAGAATCTTTAGATTCCAACACACTAGGTGCTTGACAGTCCCAGAACACTAAAAATACAAACTGTGGATTTAACAGAACAGCAAAATTCTGCAGAAGTCTGTTAGATGTTTATGGAAAGCTCCATCCAGAGAGTATTGAGCAATCTATAGTGCATGAAGGAGGTCTAGCTAAAGATTTAGGTGAGACACTGTTTTTTTGACAACTGTAGAGTTTTAAATACAATTTCTTAAGATCATCACATAGGAAAGGATCAAAGGGAAAAGGCGTATATATTCATAGGTAGGGATCAAAGAATTTTTTTTAACTTGTACACTGCCACACAGTGTGAGACTTCATGTATTCAGGCACAGCAGCAGCCCAAAATAAATGTACCTTTTTTTCCTTTGTATGGGCTGTCTGGAAGCATCTAAGAAAGATTTCCAGGAGTTTCTTTACCAGCTTATATTGGGTGCCATTGTGTAACCTACTCCATGGACCCTTGATTTACAGATCTTTAAGCACACTAACATTAAATATCTAGTGACGCAATAAGAGGTAGTTGGCACAAACTGAAATACAGGAAATTCCATTTAAACCTAAGCAGAAAAAAAATATTTTCAGAGGGATTGAACAATGGAAGAGTTTGCCCAGAGTGGTTATGGATCCTGCATTCTTTACAGGCACTAAAAACCTAGGCTTCAAGTAACTTACTCTAATGATTCCACTTTGAACAGAGAGTTTGACTAGACATTCACCAGAGGGGATATGTAACACCTTTTTCTGACTTTCACTTTAAGTCTACTGCCAGGTCATTTGAGGAAACCAGGAATATGCTTGTCTTTCTAAATTACTCAACAAAAAATACTGTTAAAAGTCAAGCTATCACAAAAATGTGAAGGCTGGAAAAGTTTAAAAGACAAAAGAAACCCACACAAGCAAAATACACATATCCACAGACACACAGACACACACACACTGTCCCTTGTGATCCACATCCAGGAAAGAAAAAAGCAGATGGATGACAGTTAGGAGAGTAGTGACAGTGCAAGAAGATTCTCTTCATGTTAATCAGGAATTGGCTTGCTTTTAAGTTTAAAGTTATGCAGCTAAATTTAATCTAATTTTCAGATGTAGTAAGTACTGCTGCTTCATTAGCTTCAATATGGGTGCTCA
Organism: Anthoscopus minutus; assembly: GCA_013399455.1. Classification (NCBI taxonomy): domain Eukaryota; kingdom Metazoa; phylum Chordata; class Aves; order Passeriformes; family Paridae; genus Anthoscopus; species Anthoscopus minutus. The sequence goes on from VWYI01011737.1 coordinate 27,093, forward strand.
GCCTCCTATGAGAATAAGGTCACCTTTCATTAGGTACTTAAGTATGTGCTTCAGGGCCTGATTCACAGAGGTGTCACACACCCATAAGATCCGCTGAATTCAGGAATTCCAACACAGGTGAAAAACAGGATGCTTATGCCTACTTCTATGCATGGAACTTTGTGATTGATTCTGATTAAAGAGATTACTAACACAGTTGTGAAAGAACCAGAGTTGATTATATGCAAAAGCAACACTTCGAACAAATTTTATACTCTCATTATAATGTGAAAACAAAAACCAACAATGTTTAAGATCATTCTTCATCTGAAGTGACATTAAATCTTTTTGATTAGTCATACTTCTTCCAAAAAACTTTGTGAAGAATATTTTCAACCTAACATGACATACTGCAAAAAGACTGAAATTAGCTGTTACTCATTTTGGACTTAAAGGAGAACTATTTATGCTTGCACAAATTACTGAAGTTCATAATTTTTCTCTAATGGAAAGGACTTTATTTGAACTGAGGGAGCTCTACTAGCCCTGAGTGCGAAATAAACTGGTAACAAAAGGAGAGAGAATGATTTTGGGCAATCATTTTACCATTTGTGATCATGTGTTGCCATACTGAAGTTCCAAATATAGTTATTCCTTTGGACAGGATGAACTTCTTCACGGTTCTGTGTACTTCATGTACACCACTAAAAATATAAAAATCAAAATATAAAAAGTTGAAAATTTATGCCAGTCTTATTTATGGACTGTTATAGGAGTTTGTTGAATTTTGAGTATGCATCATAAGGAACTTAGCATACCTATCATACTACAAATTATCACAGATCAGATATTGCTGAGGGAAAAAAAATAGGAGATCAAGTTTAAATTATATTTTATCATTCAAGTAGGACTTACTTCTAGACTAAGAAATATATGTATATCAGTGTCAATATACCTAAGTAAGAGTGTAAGTTCCCATAGGGTAGGCAGTGAAGATGAAGCTAATTCTGAGCTGGAGCTAGAATGGAGATACAGAATTATTTGATTCATGGTAAAGCACATTATCAGGAATAATATTTGTTAACATACATGTTCAGTGCTTGTATGGAGAATTTGAAAAGTTATTTTTAATCTTAAATACCACACAGGAAATTTGAAAGCTCCTGTGCAATTCCAGACTACAAGCTGAACACTTGATAGGATAGGATGCCCCACAGAAATTAAATTGACTCTAAAGTATGGTTTTAGCCAGTTGAATCGAGATTTTTTTTTCCAGGAGAGAATTTAATTACCTGACCATAGATGCCTAATATATAAGGTATATAATAAATGCACTGCATTTACTAGTCACAAGCAGATCTTCCATTACTTGACTTATTTACAAGAAATTAAATTTTGTTCCTGGTTCACGGTCAGTTGAAAAGCCAGGAAGGCACCAGTGACTACTACATTGACTAAATCCTTTTGGCCATAGACCTAGATTTTATTCTCTTAGTCTGAAAGTTTGTAATGCCTCCTGTTCTGGGAATTGTTCAGATTCACTGACATGGGTGTAAAACAACATTGATTTTAGTAAAACAAGTTAAACAGAAAGGAATATTTACAAAATTTATGATGTAGCAACATATACATGCAACTGATCATTAAATGGCTTTTCTTATTGCTTATAATTAATAAAAATACAATTCCTAGTAGAAATTTTGCCAAATTCTGATTATTTTACACTAATATTAGAACTATCATTAGTTCCTAAAAAATGGAGCTATAAGATCATTAAAGCCTATCCAAACCTAAACCATTCTTTACAAAAATGCACGATCTGACAGAATTTTGTTAAACCCAATATTATATTCATTATTGTATTTTCCCCTAACTGAGACCATGTTTTTCCTAGTTTTGCCATAGAAATTTTTTTCACATGACTCTTCAAAGCAACAGTCTGGAAAGAATGTTTCTTAATACTTTGCAATGCTAATTCAGAAGTTGCACCAACATTTATCTTTCAAGTATACAATGCTGTCTCACTTAGTTATTGACTGAGTTATGCATTTAGCATTTGTCATTAATGCTTACTTTTTAAAAAGCAGAATTGTTTTTAAAGAAAAGCTGTTCAAGACAATGAAGTTCTGCACTGATCAATGCTCAGAACACTTAGCTTTCTTCAGCAGAGTAATAAATATATTGTCATAAGCAGAGAGCTTGCAAGCAATAACATTTATTTCATTAGATATGCAGTACTTATTGCATGTACTTTTACAAATACATTTTAGCATTGGCATAATTCTGCAGTAATTTATGTGTGACTCTTATTATGACTACTTTTTTATGACTTGAGTTTCCAAGAAAATGCTCTGACCTTTTATTGTAATTCCTGAAACGGCTTATGGCTTCCTATTCCTGTAGAGTATAGAACTGGGACTCTTTATTTAGACAAATTATTTATCTTTTTTTAATGGCCTTTATAGGAAATGGAAGCTAGAAAGCAAATAACTTTAGGAAAGCAATATTCTTCTTGATATACATCATAGCAGATAGACAAAGGACAGAAATCCACCAAAAGTTCTTCCCTAATGCACTGTTTCCCCTAGTTATTGTTTAGTGGTTGCTGTGGGTTATTTTGCTGTTGGTCTTTTGAGGGATTGTGGGGTTTTTTCAGTCTTTGTTTTTGTTTGTTTGGTTTTTTTAAATTTATTTTGTGGGTTGTTTTTTTTTTACCTTATGAATGATTCAGCATGAATTGTGCTGAAGTAGAAACGAAAAAATTTAGAACAAAGTGGTTTATTGAAATTTAATATCTGCCAGACAGTCTATATTTTTGCATAAAAATAACTTCTTAGGGCAGACGTACAAACACTGTGGTTGTCAGGATCCACAATCAGAGGGAGGTTAAATACTGCCACCTCTTCTAAAAATACATAACTTGTAGCACTTATAAACTGTTATAGTAACAGCTCTATTAGATGTCAACTAAAAAGATTTTGTATACCATCTGTCTTCAGAAGGGAGCTGAAAATAGCCTCATGATGTAAAGGGCAACTGCAAACATCCATAGGAAACTTCAATTTACATGGTACCAACCTCCACATGTGTCTGAGTTGGCCTTTTTTTACATTCCTGCTTTAAAAGCATATTTGCTAGAGTTAAATTTAGAGGCTCCAAACTGGGGAAGACACAATTTTTTCTGTACCTCTTTGTTTCAGATAGGAAAAAGACATCAATTTCTTACCTTAATATTACATTATTGCATTTTCATTTATGCAAAGGGGTGAAACACACTTTTCTAGCTTGCGTAGAATTCCACATTTCCACTGAAACCATACTGCTTTCTCCATCAAATGATCTCAGAAAAAACCCCTACAGATATGAGTAGAGATTGATTTAGAACTTTATCTAAATCTGAACTTTGGAGTTTTGCTCCATGTAGAGCCTACACATTCCCAGATATTTAAAACCTAACAGAGTTTGAATAGAAAAGGAGGCAGAGAATAAATCCTCTGACTGTTGCTGGAGGTTGTCTAGCTGAAATTTTAGATCCAAGAGTGAGACATGCTTCTTGCACTTAACCATGGACATGAAGATGATTACTGTGGTTTACTTAAAATAGAAGAAAAACTCAACACCAAACAAAAAAAACCTACGAATCATATTCAGATGTAAAATTGTTTTAAGAATACAAAATTTATTCACTATGTACCTGTCACATTAGAATCTTTTATCTGATATTTATTTCTGTTGTTTGCATTATTCTATTAAGGATGTAATTATTCAGAATATTCCTTTGACATTGACAAGACCCTGAAAAAATTATGGTTATTTTTAAATTATTGATAAGAACATTTAATCATGTTAGTGTCATGGGTTACAGTACAAAATGTAATCAAAAGTGTGTTATTCTATCACCATCTGCTGGAACTGGAATGAGGGGAAGTGATGCAATCTTGTGTTGATAAGCCAGCTGATAAGAAATCAGCAGGACAATTTCCTTATTTCTCCCACAACCCATCCTCCCTCTAGGGAGGGGTTTTCTGCTGATGGGCCATTGAGTCCACTGATAAGCTTACATCATCCCATTGGAAAATGCTCCATCCAAGGGGAGAAGCTGATGGGCCATTGAGTCCACTGATAAGCTTATCATCCCATTGGAAAATGCTCCATCCAAGGGGAGAAGCTGATGGGCCATTGAGTCCACTGATAAGCTTACATCATCCCATTGGAAAATGCTCCATCCAGGGGGGAGGAGCCAAGCCCCTCTACCTGGATAAAAACCAGAGAATTGGGGCACCAAGGTGCCTTTCTTCACTGGACTCTCAGAGGAAGACCAGGCTCATCTAGTACCACTGGACTACTGCCAACACCCTGACCAACAGGCTATCAGGTTGTATTCTGACTTTGTCAGTAGCTTTCTTTCTTTTCTTCCTATTTCCTAATAAATTGTATTTCTGACTTTGAGTCTTTCACTGGTTTTGTTCTCAAACCAGTACAGTTAGCCTTATCTTCAGTATGTTAAATTTACAGTGTATTATTTTAGTCAAATTTCTGGTATTATTGCCTAGACTTAGGGTTGGAAGACATTTCTCCAGTCCCAAAAGGAAAAAAGCTGTAAAATTCATCATTAGAAATGTTTAAATCTCATCAAGGCAGACAACTTAATGTTGTCCAAATCTTCTACTTATAAAAGTTAAATTTGTGTAGTTTAGAGGAATTATGTACAGTTTATTTTAAAGTAAATTCCAGTACTTGGTAGATATATTTTTAAAAATCATAGTTTATTTTAAAATAAATTACATATTTTTAAGGAAGCCTGCATGTATCTTTTTTCCCCTAGACACTCTTGAACTTAAAGAACTCAAACGTTTTTCTGTCTATTTTGGACTACGGTTTCATTTACTTGAATGGTGGTTCCATCCATAAAACAGAAATTGTAATGCCTTCTGAAACTTCAAACACATCTACTCACACATAGCCAATCTCCTTCACTCAGAACTTTGAATAAACAGTCCTGTGATGAATTTTACACCTTTGTTTACCAGAAACAAAAAGAAGTTAGAATTAAGTTACTTAGAAATATGTCTTTTTATAACAATGTCATAGCAAAGTGCCCTCATTAATAGAAGGAAGATTTCACACTGTATCTGCTTTTGTGTAACACTGCTAATTTATTCCAGAAGTCCTCAGAAAATGTTTGGTGTAAATGCTTCAGTTATCTCCACTGAAGAACTTCAGAACAAAGCATCACTTATACAAAACTTCCCAAGGTTCTTGTTCAAAAACAGTCACTCAAAAGTGAAAAAAATAAAAGGAAAAGAAGAAAAAGAAACAAGGATTGGAAATGTGATTGGTCTAGGAATTTACTCTGTTCATGCATTAAACAAAAAAAAAAGAAAAGGTTATTTTTGCTTTGTTTTGTATAACAAATTTTCACCATACATTTTATTGCCATTTTAAAATGGTTAGCAAGATTAATTTGTGGAAAAGTTATCTAAAGCTAAATACTTGTGTTGGAAGGGAAATGTGAAATATTCTCACTGAATTCAAGTTCATCATTCTTCAGAATATCCTATTGAATACTCTGTAGCAGTGAATGAGTAAAACCTGGGTGATATTTATAGAAAAACCTGGCATTTTTGTTTCTCTCCATTGAGATCTAGTTAATTTGCTTCCATAGTGCATAAATATGTATTTGTGCTACAGATGAAGGAAATTCAAAATAATACTTTGTTGTCAGTTTCAAAATGACCCTCTGTTTCTACATGACAGAGAGCAAGAGAAAATGCTTCCACACAGCAAATTCTTTATTTGTATAAATTTGGCAAAATCAGGTCAAATTTAATTGCCTTTCCTGGCTTCTTATATTAAAAGACAATTCAAAATCTGATTTATACTATATGTGTTGCAGCTTGATTACAAGAGGGTGGGGAACATCTCACCGTGCTGCTGAATTAAACATCTGTGGATATTATGCAAATGCCCTTGTTGCTTTTTCACCCTGGACTCAACTAGCAGATATTCAAGCTGCAACAAATGGCACACCAATGGGAGACCTCTTCTCCTGGGAAGCAACTCTACTAGACCACATTTAGAATTTGAAGCTTTTTTTACCCCAGCGTGGTGAGTTTGAAATGTTGGTTCCTTCCTCCTTTTACTCTCGAGTGTTGGGAATAAACTGGTTTAAGATGGAAACAGCATTCACCCATGCACAACAAGTTTACCTCCACCTTAAAAAGTCTTTTATTCAAGAAAATTTTTGGTTTCCAGAAGGGGAGTTGAAGTGTTTTGCACACTGGTTATTTAAGCATTTTCCTTATCTTTCGCAAAAATCGGTCCAAACCACTGAAGTGTTGAAAGCAACTTGGGAAAAATTAACAACTTGTAAAGAATCCCATCAAGAATTCTTTTATTTATTTAATATGATGCTGAAATGATTCCTTCTGAAGCTTGAAGACAGTGACCCGCAGCTGGAAACCCTTCCTCCATCTTCTCCACTTTGTGCCCCTGCACCTCCCCCCGTGGCAAGGACAGACTCCTCCAGGTTTTCCCATCTGTGCTCCTGCTGCCCAAGTCATCCCTGACCGCATGGCCACGGCCGCATGGCCGCTTCCACGTGCTCAAGATACTGGAGACCGCGTGGTCGGAGGCACGATCTCCCCCACTCCGCCCTCTGGTCCTCAGGCCTCCTCCCACAGCCATGTCTACCGAAGTTGCGATAACTCCACGATACGCGGCGCCGGTGGCCACAGCCATCCACCCCCACCCCGAGCAGCTGCGGAAAACCCGGGCCCGCCCCGCCGCTGCTCCGCCTGGCCAGCGTGAGGCGGCCGATGCTCGCGGCCCAGCGTGCCCCGCAGCAACCCGCGGTGCCGAGGGCGGGCAGGGCAGGGCAGGGCCGGCGGGCCCGGGGCCCCACTGTAGCTACGCGGGCAAGCCCCGCTGGGGAATGGCTTGGGCCCTGGGTCTCGGCAGCGAAGCCACCACCCCCTGCTCACCTCTGCTGCAACAGAAACCCCGAGTCGGCAATGCCTGAGGGCAGCAGCTGCCGGGGACACCCGGGAGGGAACCGGGCTCCAGCACAGCAGCCAGAGATGAGAGCTGGATGAATTTCTTACAACAGCGCCTCAGGGCCAGCGCCAGCAACACGTCCAGCGCCAGCACCACAAACACAAACCCACTGGCAAAGATAAAAAGGTCCTTGCTATTAACCTTCTGGGGACAGTGAATGGTTCAATGTGAAAAACAGATACGGTTTCATTACCCAGAATGATAACAAAGAAGAGGTGTTTGTTCACCAGACTGCAATAAAAATGAATAACCCCAGGAAATACCTCCCCAGTTTAGGAGATGGAAAAATTGTGGAATTTGATGTAATGGAAGGAATATAAGGCCCCCAGGCAACCAATGCAACAGGACCTAGTGGTGTTCCAGTGCACCAAACTGCAAACCTGTGAAATATTACCCACGCCATAGAAATTCTCCACACACTTGCCAAGAAAATAGAATCCAAAACCAACAACCTCCCAGTCTGATAAGCCCACTTCCTCAATTCCTGTGGCCTACCTATCCCTCTCCTGCTTTCCTCTTTTCCATTCCATTGTCCTATTACACCTTCTCACAATTATGTTCCCACAAATTCCTAGCCCCTTTTCCCCCTTTCCATGGTCTCCCTCCACTAATCCTTTTCCCCAGAGTTCCTTCGTAATACCAGAGGGACCGTGATTAGGAGGGAAAGAAAGGAAAGTTTCCCTAAAGTAACCATCTTTTTCTTAAAAGTTAATGATTCCTTTTTGGAGTTTCCAATAAATCTCCCACAGGTGGCAAAGAACCAGACCCTGCTGAAAGAATCTTCTCCTGACTCAATTTCCTGATAAACTATACTAAGAAAACCCCGCATCCATCCTGCTAACTCCAAGAAAATGTTTGGACATTGGGGACTCATTGTTTGCATTTTGAAAATTGTCTTATGGGTGCTTTTGATTGTTTTTGTCATTTTATGTTGATTTAGTTAATCCTTCTGAGAAGCTTTCTTAATAATATTAAAATGGGGAGTTGTGGAGAACCTGGTAGGCATCCCCTGGTTTAAGGGAATAGGGAGATTTTCCCCCAAAAGGCTGTTCCCATTGGCTCCCTCCCCTTTTCCTGTGTCTCTGGGCCGCTCCCTCCCTATTCCCTGGTTGTCTCTGATATGTGTGCTGCCCAGAGACCAAGATCTCCCCAGGCCCAGGGAGGAGAGAAAGCTGGACCTGGGACATGTGGGTGCCCACGGACTCTGAACATCTCACCGTGCAGCTGAATTAAACATCTGTGGATATTATGCTAAGGGCCCTGGACTTTACTAGCAGATATTCATCTGCAACATATATGTACCTGAATACTAGGAGAAAAAAACTCTCAGAGGTTTTGCTTTTCCACCTTTCTTTATTCTGCATTAGCATTGTCTGTGTAGATAGTGTAATGTGACTTCAGATCATTAAGCATAATTTTTGCGTTTCTTCAGACATAAGGAAAAAATATTCTGCAATGGGGCCAAAACAATTTGAAATCTGTGGTGTTTTCTAAATTTGGTATATTTTTAGAATATAGAATGGAATCCTCTTTCTCTGATGTCAGTATTCCTGTTGACTGAATCTTAGTTTGAATCTTAAGTGGTATAAGTGACATTACTTTTTCTGTTTAAATGTGTTTAAGAAAATCTCAGAATCCAAGAAGATGTCTTAGAAAAATTTTAAAGATTCAGATTAAGATTTTAAAATTTGCACTTTTTTTTTCCTTAATAAGGCTTTCATGATTTCATTACAAGATCAGAGCCATTGCTCATTACATTGATAAACATCTAGCATAAACTCTGGATCACAGAATCACTGAATCACAGCATATGCCGAGTTGGAAAACAGATTTGCTAAATCTTTTCTGTATTGTCTGTGTATGTACTAGTTTCAATATATAAGAAATTGCAGTAGGACAACAACATCTCTAGGGAAAGGGCTGTCAGAAAAGCTTAAATTCTTTCTGAATTCTGTGAAGTTCCAGGCTCCATTCAGGAGCGTTTATGACAGCACAAACCTGAAAGTTTGAAGTTTTGAGGACAAGGAACCTGTGATTGGATTACCGTGACTCCTCCTTTTTATAAAGAGCATTAAATATACAACAGGAAGTCCAAAAAAATGTGTTCTACTTTATGAAGTTGTTCTGTAGTTAAGTATAACTTTTAAAATATAAATAATATTTTGACATTTTTCATTTTTGTGGAAAGCATTTCAAAATGCCAACCCCTCAAAAAAACCCAAAACAACTTTGCATACATCTAGATGAAAACATATTTGTGACTTTCCTTAAGGAAGCCTTAACAACAATATGAGCAGAAAACAAATAAATTTAGATAGTCACACACTTGTACCATTATGTGAGTAGAGAAATGGAAGGCATGAAAGATTTTGATGATGCCGCTGTTGCCGCCTGTGAGGAGTGCATCAGCCACAGAGTTGAAAAAAGCAGAGTCATTTATAAAGCTGTGACAATGATAGCAAGCATGAATGCTTGAGGAACTGTTTAAAAATGGAATCAGTACAAAAGGTAATTTTTAAACAGCATCCTAAATAAATAACTTAGTTGTCAGAAATATTTAACATCCAGAAGTCTTAAATAATTCCTTTCAAAAGCCACATGAAGAAGTGGATCTTTGTTTAAAATTCAGCATGACTATATGAATTTTATTGTTCATTCTTGCACATTAATTTTATTAATTCTGCTCCCATCAAGACTCTGACTTCATTAAGAATATTTGTGAGGTCAATTATAAAAAATATTCAAGCTTTGTTTTTAATGGATATGTAGTCCTGATATCATTCTTTTCACTGGGTACATCTCTTTATTTGGCATGTACAAATATGTTAGGTACTTTGAATCAAAGAGTCAGCTAATTTTAGGGCTTTATATTTGTGAGTGGTTTTTTTTTTTTTCTATGTGTTGGGTTTTTTTGGTGTTTTGTTTTTGTTTGTTTGTTTTCTTCTTTTCTGAAAAGCGAGAATAGCTGATACAGTCAGGGAAAACAAAAGATTGACAAGGGTAATGTAAGCTAATAACTGCAAAGAAGTGGAGTGTAGCTGTTTTCCCAGCAGTCTTGAGCTCTCATCAGGGACCTTATGGCAGCAAAAAGTTTTAAGTATGTGATTCCACTCATCTAACTACAGATACTGAACTAAAACAAATCATATCCAGAAAGTACATACTTCATTTATTTATTTTAAGGAAATATAAAATATATCGCTTAAATAATATGCCTGCGTGATCCATCTCAATTTTGTAGCTATTATTTTATTTTAGTACTTATTTCTAGTGGTGAAATAAATACAATTTAGGGGGAAAAGATATAAAAGCCATCATGAGTGTTTCTTTTCATGCTCTTTGCAGTTTCCAAACCAACAGCTGAATAAATTTTTTTGAGACATTTTAAATATCTAAAACTCTTTCTACAAATGGAATGGAAAATGTGATACCATTCCAAGACATGCAGGTGTCAGACATGTTACTTTGAAGGATACTCAAAGAGACACAGACAGAAGCTGAAGATATCACTGAACCTGGAACTATGAAATTTTTCTTTGGGAATGCTTCTTGTATTTCCTAGTGACACAGATTGCACTTGTTCCTGCAATAGTAAATATGATTATCAGCTACCTACCTAATTTCCCTCAGTGCTCTTCCCAGTAATTTTAATATTAGCAAGTGCTATTAATTGTATGTTCCCTCTCTCAGGAATGAATGAGCTTAATTTGTCTCCTGATGTCCCTCTGCATATTCCACTGATTTTAAGCATGGATATGAAAACTCACAAATTCAATAGCTGACCATGGTATCTTATACATTAGCTATTGCAGAAAGCCACTGAAAATTCCAAATACCAATGAAGAGTCTTATTTTCTTGCAGTATTAAATGAAGACCAATTCTGTCCCTTTTACCTTTTCTATACTCTGTTATAAATACAACATTTGAATTTTCAATTCCATTTTTGAAGATATTCATCCGAGGGCAAAACTCTGCCTGATGTAAATTTTAGTGAAGACAAGGATGTACTTATTTTATTCATGTGGTCTGTGACATCAAAAGAATCCTTCCCAGATGTTTACAGTGTTTTAACCACTGAAGTTTACAGTCAGTAGTGCATTTTTTAATTTTGATGTATCCTCTAAGATTGAAAAAAAAATTTTTCTATACTTCACATTTATTTAGAAAGTTCTCAAAACAGAACATAAGTAGGTTACAGAATTTGCATTAGATCTGTAAATTCCCAGTTTGAATTCAGAGCTGACTCCTGGGACAATGTTCAATTACTTAAATTTAAACACATACTGATATTTGAAATATTTGATTAAGCAGAAATATCTGCAAAGACACAGAAGGTAAGACAGATTTTCTGGAGACCTACAACCATTTGAACTGGTTACAGAAAATAAAGAAGATGTAAGTCAAAATACATATGAAGTTGCCTCAGGTTTAGACAATTGAGTCAAAAAAGATAAACTATTTAACACTGGTTATTAGACACTCGATATTAGATTTTCTCCATGTTATATCTGTAGACAATGAACAGGCCATGGAATATTTTTCTTCCTGAAACTTGAAAATGATCACTGGTTTATCTCTAGTACCAAATGAGGATTATAAAGGAAGATATCGTGTAAAAATGACAATCCTGACAAAGTCAAATACAAATTGTGAAAAAACAAATATGATTCATTTAAACTAATGACATCTTAAACCCACTAAGGCTCCTAAGATTAATAGAAGGAAAGGTTAATAATTAGGTGTGTTCATTTTTTTAAAAAATTTTCAATGTGACAGATACAAACATAACATCTATTTTCTCATCCAGTTTGAGTGTTAGAGGTCCCAGAAAGCTGAAATCAGCCCGTACTATAAGACTTTCTTTTAAGGGAAGATAACTGAAGAGACAGGTTTTGCAAGGTTAATCCAAACTGAAAATACAGAGGTCTTTATACTTGGGGTTTTTTTGTCGTTTAAACACATAAACTCACATGCAATTAACGTTGTTCTTATGCTGAGGAGTGACCTGGTGTATGGTTTTCTGATTGCCTGCTGGGAGCACTCAGGCCAAAGGTCTTAGGTTTTTGTCAGGGGCTTCCATGTGTGAATCCAGTCTAAAATAAGATCTTGGAAAGATGATAGTACCTGCTTTTAGTCACTGCAGGTCATTGGAAAACTCTAAAACTGCATCATGTAGATGCACCTGATTTATGATTCAGTATTTTCATTTCCCTGGAGTAAAACTGACTTGCAATCAAGCTGGAGCTGCAGAAAAAAGCTTTGGATGGAGTAAGAAGCAGTGAGGAAAAATGGTAGTTATTCTTTCAGAGATAACAGGCTTATAATGATTTGAACAGAAACATTGCCGTCTTAATATTTTGTTTCTTTCCTATTATCTTTTTAAAAATTTCTATTTTATTTATTTTTATTTGGCAACCCCATGTTTAGGAAGCATGTTGTTTTAGGAAGTATACCAGACCCCATAACAGGAGTGAAAAAAAGCTATTAAATAGGAGGCTAAGATCCTCAAATCAACCATCAAATAAAACAAAGTGACCTAATCCTTTCTTTAAAATGTGGACTTTATGAAAACAATCCCCTCCCTTGGAAACTTCAGAATTTGCTCTTGAAATATAGGACATCAATTAATGCATCTTATTTAGCCAGTGCACAGTAACTATCTTTGTGCTGGCTTAGTGGAATTTAAGGATGAAGTGTAGATTTCACCCACTATCATGTTACATGGTGGCTTCCATTTTGTTTTCTCCTGCAAATTCAGGTGCTAATTTTAATGTTAAAAACTCGGTGGTCCAATGTAAGTATTTGTTTGGTTTTATCTTTGTACTTTAACAAAGGAATTAGCTAATATGTTAAGAATGCTGGTCCCTGAATTTTCCTGTGGAGATTTGCTTTCTTATAATTTACATCAGAGAGAATTTAGGTTGAGGTAGTAGCAAAAATAGAATAATTTCACTAACTGGTATAGATTATAGGTTTTTATTTAATAAAGATCATAAACATAGCAGGTGGATAACATTCTATTTCAAAGCAGTGTTGGGCAGGTGTAATTAGATGCTTCAATCATCTTAGCAGTGAGATTCCATGTCATAGAATTGGATAAAGGGAAACTTGAAGCAAGAATTTTACCTTAGCAAATTCCATAAGGGAACTCTCTACCAGCTCACCATTTATATTAAATCAGAATATTTGAGTGTATTTGGATATCTAACTTTAGATTTCTTTATTGAAATGTCAAACTTGAATTTCAGGCACTAAGACCAAATCCCAATGATTGCACCCTGAATGAAAAACCATATATTTTCAATGAAGGGTGCTGATTTCCAACTAGCCACCCAGAAGACTTCCAGAAGGAAGTAAGACGAAATTTTAGTACAAAAACTTGGATAGATGGATCAATATTTTTATATTTTCAGATATCTAACATCCATTTCTAGGGACTGCTTAAAAATTCCAGGCAACCCTGGCAGCACGGCATTACAAGCAGGGTAGTCTTTACTTACGGTTAAAGAGTTCTCTAGTGTAATAAGCAGAATCATCTTTTGCTCTCTGTCTTAGGAATACCTTTATCTTTGTTCTTTCCACAACACAGCTCTTAATCACTTGTCAGTGCAAGGGGAGTTCTGTGTTTTAATTACACCCTGTTTTCCCTGTGCTGTTTTTAGCATTATATAGCTGACTACAATGCTTTCCCATATTTTGATAATTTCACTTTCTTACTAACACTAGGGGAAAATCAATAACAGAGAGCATTGTATTGAGTCTGGCTGAGGTGGAGTGCATTTTCCCCACAGCAGCCCCCACAGGGCTGTGCTTTGCATTGGTACCTGAAAGGAGCTGATAACACCCCACGGATGTGGCTCCTGCTGAGCAGTGCTGGCAAAGCATCGGGGCTGGCTCTCCAACATTCCCTCACCTGGGGGCTGGGGGTGGGTAAGATGTTGAGCAGAGACACAGGCAAGATAGCTGACCCAAACTGACAAAGAGATATTCCATAGCATATGATGTCTGTTCAGCAATAAAAGCTACGAGGAAGGAGAAAGCTGAGGTATTTGTTATTACATTGTCTTTTAGGGCAATTTCTACATGTCCTAAAGTACTGCTTCCTGGGAAGTAGTCAAACATTGCCTGCTGTTTGGAAGTAGCAAATAAAATCTTTTGTTTTCCTTTGCTTTTACTTGTGACCTTTTTCTTTATTACACTGTCTTTATCTTGCCCCATGAGGGCTTTTTATAATTTTATTTTCTCCTTTCCCTGTCCTGCTGAGAAGAGGACTGATAGAGTGGCTTGGTGGATGCCAGTCTCCAGCCAAGTCAACCCACAAGTATGAAAAGAACAGAGTATGTATTAGAAAACTCAGTCAGTTAAAAAGAATTAAAATTTGTGCATACTGTGACTCCCTCATGGTCTTGCGACCATTGTAATAGTTGAACTATAATATGCATCAGTAATATTAAAGTTAATACTACACACCTGAAAATATTTCTGAAAATGTAAGAATGATGTAGTGTTTTCTCAAAACCTCTATATATTCAAATCCTATTTTTATGTACATCATAGATTTCATATATTTTAGAAAAACAAGAATCTTTGTGCATGCAAAAAGAATAATTATAACTAATGTTCAAGTGTATGTGTGACAATGACATTTTTTCCTAGAGTCATGGGTTATGCTTGAGTTTATGACACTCAGAATTCCTAAACAGGAGTTGTGCTTAGCCTGATGATTCACCTTAGACAGCAGTAGGGCAGCTGACTATTGAAAAGAGAATTGAAAATCCTTGTTTAGAGTTTCATGAAAAAACATGGATATCACACTGTGTGTAATCATATAGTGACTATTAAGAGAGAACAGCTATTTAATAACAGTCCCATCACTGCCATTATTGACTAGTTGAGTGCCTTAAATGAGTCAGGTTTGATGCAGGTGATTTTGAAAATCCAGATGCTGGATACAGATGTATATAGAAAGTACAGCAGCATATGGAAAATGTGAAGAACTTATTTTAGAGTCTCTTGATATTCAGTATAATGGGTCCCTTGGGATATTAATAAGGATACAAAATAAGTTCCATCCTTTGTTATTTGGGTTAGATCATTGGATGAGTAACATAGACAAAGTGATTTTAATTTTATTTAATTTTTTTTCTTTTTTCTTTAAGGGAGATGTTTTCTCATTGTAATTGATTGTACTCATTAATGTCCCCTCATTTTCCAAATAAACTTGTATAAACAATCCATTCATCCAGTAGGTCAATATCTTCTAACAAGTTTTTCTATAAAATGTTATTGTAGTATGAGTTTTTCTGCATTACCAGCATCAAAAACATCATCAGTATTGAGTCATTTCCTTGTTTACACATGTAAAAAATATTGCATTGAGGTCTCTTAAGAGCTACTGATTGCTGGTATTACATTTGGTTATGATATCCAATAAAGAAATGATTAGAAGTTGTTCACGTGAGCACCTTGCTAATATGTTATTCTCTTTTCCTCTTCAGTCTTAGTAGAGTACCTCTGAAACACTCCAAGATCAATTAAGCACTCCAAAATAGGCCTTACAACCTGTTTATAAGTGTACTCTTCGAAATATTGCTTTCTGTAAATAAACTGGGTGGGTTGAGCAGCTTGATTCTAAATTTGCAAGAGGAACTTTGATGAAAAGGAAAATAGTGACTGACTACTTAACATGTGGCAAGTTCCAGGTAATTCATTTAGCTAATTATTTTGAAAGATGACTTGTTTCTTTTGATTTTCATGTAAAAATACATGGATCTTGTGCAGGAGAAGGTGCCAATTACCTACATATTAAAAAAGGACAAATATCGCTAAGGATGGACACATCACCATATTTCTGGGAAACTTGTTCTGGTGTTTAACTACTCTCATAGTCAAGAAAGTTTTCTTCCATTTAAGTGCAATTTCCACTGTTATATCACATAATATCCCATCATATCCCTTCATATCATATCATATCATATCATATCATATCATATCATATCATATCATATCATATCATATCATATCATATCATATCATATCATATCATATCATATCATATCATATCATATCATATCATATCATATCATATCATATCATATCATATCATATCATATCATATCATATCATATCATATCATATCATATCATATCATATCATATCATATCATATCATATCATATCATATCATATCATATCATATCATATCATATCATATCATATCATATCATATCATATCATATCATATCATATCATATCATATCATATCATATCATATCATATCATATCATATCATATCATATCATATCATATCATATCATATCATATCATATCATATCATATCATATCATATCATATCATATCATATCATATCATATCATATCATATCATATCATATCATATCATATCATATCATATCATATCATATCATATCATATCATATCATATCATATCATATCATATCATATCATATCATATCATATCATATCATATCATATCATATCATATCATATCATATCATATCATATCATATCATATCATATCATATCATATCATATCATATCATATCATATCATATCATATCATATCATATCTATCATATCATCATATCATATCATATCAATCATATCATATCATATCATATCATATCAATCATATCCTATCATATCATCATATCATATATCATATCATATCAATAATATCATATTAATAATATCATATCACATCATATCAATTACTACATTTTTTTGCTTGTATTGCTATTTTACAATAAATATTACTATAACTAAGCTGATGCATACCAATTAACCACCCTTGAAAAATGATGAGATTTTATTCTGGCAGATTCAATGATGAGATTTTCAGCCTGATGAAAACATTAGATCTACACTGAAACTACTATATATTAGTTAAATAAAAGCTGTGAATATTTTATCTTTGTATACACATTTAACCTTCAGCTGGAAAGATTTAGAAGGGCTTATTTCACTGCCTGATTCTGAATTCTTAGTGACTAGCATAAAGCTGACTCTTCATTAAAATTCATATGTGAAACTTATACATCTAAAGATACAGCTCTATCCGCAAGTACAGAGAGTGTTGATCACCAAGGAATAATGAAAATCTGTCTGAGTTTTGTACTAAAAACTTACACCAAGTACCAAGACACACATCAAAATTGGTTTCACTGTTTTAATATGGGTGATTGTGAAAACAATTCCATCCCAAACAACTGGATTGAGTCCTCCATCTCTTCAGTTGTACTTGGTACATATGTAATTCTCCCAAAATGTAGCTGTAGTTTAACATTACAGATGCTAAATTATGATTGTATGCTGAGAGAACACGTGACGTTCTTATAAACGTCAAATGAATTCTTTATGATCAGTGCTATTAAAATGAATACAAAACAATTCTGTTATAATTAGTGCTATTATAATGAATATCAAAGGAATTCATGGTAATTAGCTGCAGTAACTGAATAAGAAATGAACTCAGAATAGCACGTTGGAGAAATCTCTTGAAAAGAAGCTTTAAGCTCCCTGTGAATTAGAAAAATATTATATTTATCTAATAATGAAAGGGTGACAACATTGTAAATGCTGTCTTCAAAGCAATGCGATCTCTTTCACCCAGGCAATCTCGAGAAATGGACAGATTTCTGCATTGGACAGATTTTCAATGATTTTTGTGGGACAGGACATAAAGACATGACAAGATAGATTCTTCAGGTGTCTTTGTGGCCTTACTGTGTCCCACACCACACTGAAATTTGGATAGTAACGAATTTTTTTTCTAAGACATTAATGTTGTATAGGATCACTGTGTAGGTTATTGATGCTTGATGAAGAAATTTAACAAGACTTCTAAAATAATTTCCCTCCATGGTGTTCTGTCTTTTTATTTCAGTGGTGCTTGATCTTCCCATTCACTTCTGTGGTTTTCATTTTCCTAAAGCCTTCTGCAAATGCTTTCCACATTGCTATTAGTTTAGCCACAGCAGTGAGAATTATTATTGTGAATGATTTTTCTGCATAGTTATGGTGGCTATTCATTAGCTGCAGTTATTATCATTTAATAAAATTAGTGACTTTCATGGTACCTGCATAAAAATGGCACATTTTTGTAGATCCTGGAGCAAATCAATGTCCTGTACAAACTAGTGTTTGTTCATCCAGTTCTTGTTTTCCCATGTTCCTTCTATAGTTCTTCAAAATTTGTGTAACTGTTGTGGTTGTTCAACCAACAGTAATGAATGCTTACAAAAGAAACAAATAAGCATATCTTTCATTTTATGAAACAAGAAAAATTTCAGCGACCAGACTGGAAAAGTAATGGCAAATGGACTTCAGTTGGATTGGGTTTTTTAAAGAAATCCCATGTCTGCATTTATGTTTCCATCTTCATTAGTACAGCTGGCTTTTCTGAGAATTGATCTAGGAACAAAGTTTTTAAAATATACTCAGAATTCTCCTTCCTCACTCATACTTTTATTTGAAATCTTTCATTCTTAAAGGAAATCAGATAAATAGAGGATCACAAGCAATTTATAATATGATTTATAAGATTGCATGAACTGTATAAATGGCCCTTTGATCAAGACCTTAGGTGAGGAGGTATTTTGCCTCCCTCCTGTAAGTATAAGATGGAGTAAACCATCATGAGCAAAGTGAACTGAGCTGACAAGACCTTTAGATTGACTTTTATTAAACAGAAGTTTTAATCTGCACCGTGACATGTCTTAACAATTACTCAGTTTCATCACATTTAGTCCAAAGGCCTTACTTTCCCTCTGAAGGAGAATACCTCAACTCTGCCAAAACAGAAAAACAAGACATTGAAATATTGACAGAGCAAGAAATGGTCTTCTTTCTTTAAAAGTCAGTTACCATAACCTTTTCATTTTTAACTTGTGCCAGAATAGGAGCAAAGCAGAATCTAACCAGTAAATACCAAACTAAATCAAGAAAAACCACAAAACCCCACAAGTTTAAAAAGCAAAACAAGTGCTATGAGGTATTTGACTAACATGAGGTATGGTTACACCATTTCTGGAGGAAATTAAGGATTGATGATAGCTTTTGGTAAAATTGTTTTCAGAAATTATACCTTAAATTTTTGCAGTATTTATAGGATCGCAGGGCTTTGGGGGGTTAGACCCAAGGCCAACATTAAATACTCCTTGATGACTGCTTCTTTGTATGGTTACTCACAAGAAAATGTACAAGTTAATGTTGAAGGAAGCTAAAGAACTTGCACATTTAGGTGTAGAAGTATTTTGCTACACAGTGGGGAGAAGAACATATTGCAAGCTTTTAACTAATGAGATAGGAGTAGCTGTGTGTGGGAGGTGAAATATTCGAAAATAAAAATAATTGGGAATGTTTTTATATCTCAAGAAAATAGTGATTCTTTCATGTAGATTAAAAACCCTGCTAAATGCCAATAACTCTGAAGCAATGAAATGGCTTCAATGGTAGACCTGTGCCTCTGTTCTCGTTAACTTCTGTGTTTCTATTGCTTCACCTGTTTAAAAATGGCTACATAGCCTTTTTATTCCTGCCATTTTCTGTGATAAATGAAAGGGTGCTTAGAGATACATGTTTACCTCCTCCTTCTTCAATCCATGGAATTTCTGTCTGTATAAAGACAAGCAGAAATATTAAAACATTTATGCTACTCTGTGGTACTTTTACTGAATCTTCCACCATTGGATGACAGATTTTTAGAGCTGGCTCAGTAAGGAAAAAATGGGACTGATCTCTGAATACAGAAATACAGGTGAAATGTGGCTCTCTACAATGTGCAGGATTCCTCAGGGAGTTCAAGGTTTAAAGCAGAGGGAGACATAGTGAAGATACAGTTGTCTGTCCGATGAGATGAACCATTCAAAGTAAGACATCCTTTTCTACAATGAAGATTAAATTTTTATATCTGTGCTGCTAGATAGGACAGGGAAAGATATTTTTTAGCTATTGTTCTGTCTTGTATAGTAAGGACAACCTCGTTATTTTGGCAGTTTAACACTTCTAAGCAGTCATCAAGAGAGATACATTTCTGCTCATATACACCTAAATGTGCTTTATTTTATTATTTTCTTTTCAGTAGTACTCACACTAAGACTCCATGCATGCATAACATCGCAGGAATTCTCAGGTTGGTTGAAGCTCCCACGTAATTCTTTTTTGTTCATGGCATGACAGCAATACCCCCAAGTAAACTGAGAAGAAGAGACATCCTGTCTGTGTAGTATATGGAAGACTGTATTGTCAGTCTTCTAGCAAAAGACTGGGGATGTTGGCAACCCTTCATAACACTAGTCTCTCTTCTGGTTCCTAAATTAAATAGCCTCGAACAGAACCGTTAGTATGGCTCTTAGTATTCAGAACAATGGCAAGTTATTTTTACATTTTAATTAGTTGTAAAAATTTTTTCTACATTAACAATAAACTCTTGCCTTCATAGAATCACAGAGTCACCGAAATGCAGATATTAGAAAGGACCTCTGGATATCATTTAACACAGTTCCTGTGAACATAAGATTTCTTTCATTTGTTTGAAGAAAATGTCATTTGATTCTTCCTGATCATGTTAGCTGTAGTGGAAAACAACCTTAGGTGCACTAATCTTAACCCATAAAATCTGTTTTGGCTCTGTATTCATCGCTAGCAGAATTCCATGCATTCCATGTACACAAACATCTAATTCCTCCTGACTGTCCTCACATTCTGTACATTAGCACACAGACACTTCAGAGAGATACTCAGTCATGCACATTTCCAGGAACAAAAAGCATGAGAGTCAGCACCACCATACTTTTTGGCATTTCTGTATTTGTGTATGTGCTTCAGATAGGTCTTGTTTCATTGATAACAAGTTTTCTTCTGCCCACATTACCTAATATCCTGTGCTTTCTACTTGGGTCACCACTTCCTCACTTAACTGTATGACATAATGTCCCTTCTCTAATGTTCTTATTTTAAAGTTCTTTTTCCCAGCTGGATCCCTCTGCTTGTGAAGAAGACTTTGTCCCTCCTGATCAAGAGAATCTTATTGTTACTTAACCCTCAGTCTTCAAAGGAGGTCCTGTGACTGAAAGAATCAAATCTTTGGGTTTAATACCTGTTTCACTACTAATGTTGGCCATCACAATCCATCTACTCCATCTCAAGCCCTTTACCCCCACAAGCTAATCAAGTTAAAAAAAACCTTAGCTACCAAGCCCTCGACCATCACCCTGGGCACCTGCAGGTATTCCCTGACAGTGTCCTGAATAAACCATCATGTGTGCTTCTCTTCTCACATTAAAGATTTTGAATGTAATGAACAAATAGCAGGGTGTAGATTTAGTTCTTGTGTAGGCACATCAGCCTGCCATGGCTTGAGATTGTGTGTTATTATTGTGTGTCTTCGGTACTTGAAGAAGCACCTGTGTTTTTCATAGATTTTATTCTATCTGCTGCCTCTGTCAATCTGTAGGTGTTGTGGGTTTAGAGCTAGCTAAAACTTACTAGCTCACTTATTTTCTGTTGTGAGATATGATTTTAGAAGAAAGGAAAACGCAGGCTCAAACTTAAGACTATAAGGAAAATTTATTAACAAACTAAAAAGAAAATGAAAAGGAAAAGTCCAAATGAAACTTCTAGAACACTTCTCTCCTCTACTCACTTATTTCTTTCTCACCTGACAACATAAAACGAAACCTGGGATTTTTAAAATCAGTTATCACTTCTACAATAATATTTCTTCAATAGGGCAAGGAGTCTTCTTTTTCAACACTCTGGAGATATGTCTACAAGAACAGCTCTCTGTGGCTTGCATCTTCACAAAACAGCAGCTGCCCGGTTCAGAAAAAAATTCTGCTGTTGTGAAACTCCTTTCATTTTCTTTCATTGAGTCAATGGGTCATTGTCAACTTATGGGGTATCATTTTTAAAGATGGGCTGTTCAAAAGAAAAAGACCCACTTTACCAATTCCTACAATCATCTTCATTTCTAAGAAACACAAATC
>VWYI01011737.1:49522-65412 GCA_013399455.1 Anthoscopus minutus
GGGGGGGCAAATCCAAAGAGGGAGAGTTCAGAGTTTCCGGGGCTTCACAATGAGTATTCACGGGGGTGGAACTTGACTCTGAATAGCTTACACAGGTGTCAGTTCTCAGAACTGAACAGTCACTGGCTTTCTCTGAAATTCCCAAGAGCCTCTTTCAGGAGAACTATTTCCAGAGATGTCTTCCTTTCCTTCCTCCCCAGTACCAACCAAGGTCAAACCAGCACAGTAGGTCAAAAGTATCAGCCTACTTCAGATACTTCAAATACCCCAGAGTACCAAAAATGGCATTCTAGTCATGAAAGTTTAGAAAATAACTCATTTCCCCAACCACAGAATAGCTGTCCTGTCTTCCACTGATGATCAGGACTTGATTCAGTGGCATAAAGAGTAGCATTCTGGATGCTTCATGCTGACCTCCATCTGCCAGTCATAAAGGATGCAGGTCTCCTAAGTTCTGGGTCCTACTAGGGCCTTTCAAATACATGTTGCTCTCTCATATGACACTAGGCATGCTAGTTCATCCCTGGATCTCTACTGCCTGTTTTGAGAATTAGGACACATAGCACACAAACATCTTTTACTTCACATTTCTGAACTTAGGCTTGAATCCCATCCCTGTGGTGGTGTACATTCACAGTGTGAGGAATGGGGTATCTTCCATGTCAAAGTGGACACAATATGAATGCACAAGGTCTGAGGCAGCCTTTGGTTTTAATAGTGTAGGTGTTGTCCAAGATGCACTCATGGGCTCAGGAAACAGTGCTCAAGTCCTGACACAAAAATAATACAGACATAGATGCTAAACTGAGTGGGAACTGTGCCAGTATTTCACCTCAGAGGGAATGTGCTGATCTTCTGTAAAATATGTGCTTTTTTCAGATTGCAGCCAAAAGGGTAGAACTGAGCTTGTAATGTGTGACACAGTTTTATATTGTTACACTTGTCAGAAATGTATGTAATAAATGGATTAGTTTGCTAATATCAGAAGGGAAATTTAAGTAGCACAGGAGGGTGCTTTTTTTTTCTTTTTCATCTGGTACATAAGTTTATTTTGAGTACAGGGTCTGTCTGGGATGAAGTTAACTTTATTGTCCTGTGCTTTCGATTTGTGACAAACAGTGTAAAGAACACAGGGTGTAGAGAACACAGCAGTGTTTTGGCTAATGTTGTAGTGATTGCACATCATCAAGGCTTTTTTAATTCCTCACTCCACCTTTCCTCACACTTCTCCCTAATGGGTCAGCTAGGAGTGAGCAGAAAATTGTAAGGAGGTGTGGCCAAAACAACTGACCTGAGCTGACCAAAGGAATATCCCATGTGGTGTTACATTATGCTCAGCAATAAGTGATTTGGGGGAGGAAAAGGCGTGGGGGACATTTATGGTTGTGGTGTTTGCCTTCCCAGCCATTTGTACCAAGGTCCCACTTGCCTGGAAATGGCTGGTCATGTACCTGTTATGTGAAGTAGTAAATTTATTACTTTATTTTTTCCTTTACTGTGAACACAACTTTTCTTCACCTATTAAATTGTCTATCTCAGTCTATGAGTTTTCTTGCCTTCATTCCATTTTCTCACTGTCCTTCAGAAGAGAGAACCCAAGAGTCAGTGTGGGTGCTTGGCTGCTGACTGGGTCAACTCACTACAGCTTGAGACTTCTTGCCATAGTCATAGAATGGTTTGGTTTGAAGGGACCTTAAAGATTATGTATCTCCATCCTCCCTGCCATGAGCAGGGATAACAACCTCTAGATTAGGTTTCTCAGAGCCCCATCCAATTTAGCACTTAACACTTCCAGGTTTGGGGCATCCAACAGCTTCCCTGCACAACTTATTCTAGTGCCTCACCACAATTACAGTAAAGAATTTCTTCCTAGTATCCAATCTAAACTAACTAATCCAACTCCTCTTTAGTTTAAAACCATCCTTGTTTGTCCTACCACTATCTGCCAGTGTAAAAAGTTCCTTTCCACCTTTTTTATAAGGCTGCAATGAGGTGTGCCCAGAACCTTCTCCTCTCAAGAGAACAACCTCAGCTCTAAACAACCTCAGCTCTCTCAGCCTGTCTCCTGTAGTCCAGGTGGGGTCTCACAAGGGCAGAATAGAGGGGAATCACATCTTTCACCCTGCTGGCCACTCCTATTTTGATGCAGCCCACGATGGGGCTGGCTTTCTGGCCTATGAGCACACATTTGGCTCATGTTCGACACTTCATCGACCAGTATCCTCAAATCCCTCTTCTCAGGGCTACTTTCAGTGAGGTCATCACCCAGTCCTTACTCATCGCTGGGATTTTCCCACCCCAGATGCAGGACCTTGTGCCTGGACTTGTTGAGCTTCATGAGGTTTCCATGGGCCCACTTCTCAAGCTTGTCCAGGTTCCTCTTGATGGCATCCCATCCTTCTGCTGTGTCAACTGCACTGCTCAGCTTGATGTCATCTGAAAAATTGCTGAGGCTGCCCTCAGTATCACCATGTATTTAATCCAGTTGTCTGTGACATTGATATTAATCAAGGATATATCAAAGGATATTAAAGAGCACTGATTCGAAGACAGAGCCCCAAGGGATCCTACTGATCACTGGCCTCCACCACAACATAGAGCCATTGACTACAACTATCTGGCTGCATGCATCTAGGCAATTTGTCATCCTATCCTTAGTTTAGCTTCTTTCAGAAACAGTGATTATATATTGTTTTAGTCTCTTCTCAACAGAAAGTGATTTTTCAGAAAAAGCATACACAAACATGACTTTATCTGAGCAGCTGGCAAGAAATATTTAATACAGTTATTTTTATTAGCTAATTATGATTTCACAGTCAGCTTTTATTGCAAACTCCTTAAGCCCAGCAAAGTAACTTTCACCTTGTAAGAGCAAAAATGAAGTTCTTCCTAGTAGCTATTTTTCTCCATGCAAACATTTCCCCCATTACATCTCTTGGAATTGTGAAACATGCTCACATGGTCTGTCTTTGCACGTCTGTACTCATGACACTAGCAATGACACTTTCAGAAATCAGTAACTGAATTACTTTGAGAAGTGTGGGATCAGCTGCGGGAGCATGTAGGGAAAATAGTCCAATTCTCCTTTCTTTGCCTTCAATCCCTCCTTATCTCAAGACAGATTCCAAATAGCTACATTGAGAGCTGCTGAATTCCTGCCAGCTGGAGTACAGCAGAAGACAATATTTGCAAAGTGTGAAAGGAAACCAGGGAAAAAGCAGTCCAGATATCAGTGGGAGTAAGGATGGAGGGATGGGGAGAGCATATAAAAATAAAAATAGTCACTTCAGACTTGTGTGTGGCACTTCAAAGACTTTTTCTGAGCTAAGCTAAATACGCTTTTAAAAATGAATTGTAGCTGTGAAAACAATTCGTAAGTCATAAAGTCTTTCTTGTTGGAATGAGTTTTGAAATCAGCCTAGTTCAATTCATTAGCCTCATGTCACATTTAAGCTGTCACAAATCCTTCCATTAGGTAGGAAATTAGTTTACCCACTGGTGAACCAGAGGGATGAAACATAGGAATTGTATAACTAGAAGTTGGACTCTGCAGAAAAACTGACAGGATTGCTTGATAAAGTAGATGAACTTCTCTGGGGGTTTGTAAATCCTTCATTCAATCCATGCCCCTGAGCAGGAGCAGGTGCACTGTTCTGACATGAAGCAAAATTTCAAAGGTTTAGTGCCTGAATGGGAGATCAGACCTCAGTACATTTCAAATCCAATGAAGCTACATCACTAATCATCTCCCCTCTAGAATACTTTGACACTGGCAATGACTAGAAAGAAAGATATTCCCTGAAGTCTGATTAGCATAGCAGGCAATTGATGTAGTAGAGGACCACCCAGAAAATAATTAGTAAATTAGCATGATGGAATTTTGAAACACAAATTAGTATGTTGTATGTAGAAAGATAAAAAAGGAAAAAGATAAAATTAAATATTGATTTTGCTCAAAAAGCACAGCAATAGTTACTAAAAGCATGAATATGTTGAAGATACTAGTTTTCAATGACAATTGCAATTTGAATTAAAAGCTGTTCAATTGGTAGAACTAGTAAAACATGAAGGACATTGAATATTAACCACGTTGGTGAGTAGAAAGCTGACATACATCTGCTGATCGGTGGTAACTTATTAGGTAGAAGCAACTCAGCCCAAAGCAAATATGATGCAATTCAAGCTAACATAGTCGTTAATAGGAAAAGAATACTCTGAATTCAATTATCTTGTATTGGCCATGAACTAGAAGCACAAATATTTATTTATTATGGATATTTATTGCAGATTAGTCAATCTGTGCTCTTAGTTAGGATAACTTGGTCATGTTCTCAGGTATTAAGTTATATTTGTGGTGTAGTATTCAGAATTTATTTATAGTCAAAATATTTTTTTGTCTTTCTTTCCCTTTTCTTTTTTTAAAATTTAAATCAATATGAAACCAAGTCAAAACTCTTAATCATATGCATTAAAATATTTAAAGCTTTTAGATTATCTCAGTATTAAATACTGAGTTTATCAGAAATGGCTACTTTTATTGTTTCTGTTTATTATGCAACCATCTTAAATAATTTGGGTCAAAATACAAATAATTATTACAATTATTCTATATAATTAGTATTGTTTTTCTGCTGAGAGCAGTAAAATAGTCAATAATATTCGCAAAATATTTTTGTATGCCCAGCCTAATGTAGTCTAATGTACCATTAGAAATGGTCCTCTCATCATGAATGAAAGTCAGGTTTGAGATCACCTAGGGGATCTGAACATACATAAGTCCATGGAACTAGATGAGATACATCCCAGGATCCTGAGTGAACAGGATAATTTAGATGCTGAATCATTCTCCATATTTCAAAAGCTGTGGCATTCAAGTAAAGTCCCCCAGTGACTGAAGAAGGCAGACTATTGCCCCCATTCTTAAAATGAGTAAAAAGAGATATCTGTAAAATAAGTGACTAGTCAGCCTTACTTCTCTGACTGGCTAGATCATGGAACATTTCCCCTCTAAGATATGTTAAAACATACGGAAGACAGGGGATTGATTGGAGACTGCCATAATGGCTTTGCCGAGGGCAAATTGTGCCTGACTGATCTAGTGGTCTATGATGGAATCACTACTTCCTTTGGGAGGGGAGCATCTCAAGATCTCATCTATGGATGTCATCTACCTAGATTCCTGTAAGAACTTTGATGCAGTGCATCACAACATACCTATCTTTAAATTAGAGACTTACGGGTTTGATGGAATGTGCTTGTAGATTATTCTTCATAGTAGTTAGTGTGGATTAATGTTTTTTATTTGGGCTGAAAACAATGTTGATAATGTTGAAATAATTTTGTTAGTGCTGAGCAGCACTTGCACAGCATCACAGACCTTTCTACTTGTACTGCCCCTTCAGGAGGGAGGCTGGAATGCTCAAGATGTTGGGAGGTGATCCCAAATGACCACTGGGATATTTCAATTTCATGTGACGTCATGCTCAGTATGTAAAGCTAGGGAGAAGGGGGAGATGTTCAGAATGGGGGTGTTTGTCTTCCCAAGTCAGCCCTGTGTGTGATGGAGCCCTGATATACTGGGGATGACTGAACAGCTGCCTGCCCATAGGAAGTGGTAAATTAATTTCTTGTTTTGCTTTCCTTGTGTGCATGGCTTTTGCTTTACCTACTGAACTGTCTTAATCTCAGTCTATGAGTTTTCTCACTTTTACTGTTCCAGCTGTCTTCCCCATCTCAGTGGTGGGGGAGATAGTGAATGGCTGCATGGGGCTGCATGGGGCTGGCTCTGGTTACACCACAACATGTATGAACTGTTAGCGAGGCTAGGAATTGTCTGCGTGGCTACTTCCAAAGAGTCGCAAACAACCTCATATATAGGTGGAAATCAGTAACAAGTGCTGTCCACGCAGGGTCTGTATAACCAACACTAATATCTTCATCGGTGGCACAGATGGTGGGATCAAGTGCACCTTGAGAAAGTTTGCTGATGACACCAAGATGAGCAGTACAGCTGCTTTGCTAAATGGATAGGGAGTCATTCAGAGCAACCTTGAGAGGCTTGAGGAGTGAACTTGTGGGAACCTCATTAAGTTCAACAAAGCCAAGTGCAAGGTTCTGCGCATGGGTCAGGGCAGTCTCCAGTATTGGTACAGACTGGGGGGTGAAATGAGTGGAGCAGCCCTGTAAAGAGCCTTGTGGGTACGGTGGGTGAAAAGCTGTACATGAGCTGGCAGCGTGTGCTTGTACCTGTGTCCTTGGTTGCGTGAGAGAAGTGTGTTCAGCATGATGAGGGACATGATCCTTCCCCTCTAGTCTGCTCCTAGAGACCTCCCACTGAACTGCTGCATCCAGTTCTGAGGTTTCAGCACAGGAAAGACATGGACTCGTTGGAGTAGGTCCAGAGGAGGGCCACAGGAATGTTCGAAGGACAGAACACTGCTCCTATGAAGTCAGGCTGAGAGAGACTTGGCTCTGCTCTGCCTGGATTGGAGAAGGCTCTGAAGAGACTTTATTGTGACCATGTGATACTTAAAGTGGACTTATAAGAAATATGAAGGAAACCCTTTTGTCAGGACCTGCAATGATGGGACAAAGGGCAATGGTTTTAAACTGAGAGAAAGTTGATTTAGGTTGGATATAAGAAAGAATTTTTAAATTTTTTTTATGATGACACAGGAGCAGGTTTCCCAGACAACTTGTGGATGTCCCACCATTGCAAGTATTCAAGGTGAGGTTGGACAAGATTGAGCAACCTGTTGCAGTGAATGATATTCTTGTTCATGGTGGCTGGACTAGATGACCTTTAAATGGACTAGATGACCTTTCCATAAATCTAGCATTGTATAACTCCATCATTCTTTGAAGTTGTCGCTAAAAGCTACTTTTTATGTCCTTATAAAGTTTTGACAAACTTGAAATATTTTAAGAAACGACAACTTGCGCTGATAATTTCACCAGTATGCAAGGCTATTTTCAAGATTGTCAGCTCTCTGAAAAAGTCAAAGCAATACGAAAATATGTAAAATTTAAAAAACAAATGAGATGGGTTTTTGGTGTTTGATGGCAAATTAACAGATGGCTGGTGAAAGAATGCAGATACTTAGTAGTATGAGTGGATATGTTTGAATTTCATGAAAGAAAAATTAGAAAAAGAAAATGAGTGAAGGGTGGTGCTATAATAAAAATAACACCTACAACAGTTGTTCCTGAATTGAATTGTCCAGTTTGGGTGGGGTTTTTTTTAGATATTGAAACAGAACAAGACGGATACATTGAAAATGTAGAAAAGGAAAAGAATATGGTAAATAAAAAGTACTGAAAGATATCAAGTGTGTTTTTTTCAGCTGCCTTGAAACAATAATTTTATTTTTCTCATTTAAGTATGTCTAAGGGAAATTTTCAGATGGGTGAATGATTTTGTACAAAACTTCTTTGTATAGCTATAAAATGAAACCAAATCACAGACAATCAGGTAAATTGGAATATGATTTTGTGTTGAATGGATCTTTTTGAAATGTATTATATTAAAATCTTTTCAGTTCTGAAAAGTTTGACTGCATACTTGAGTAAAATATTTCCCCATAAAATATCTTCACTAATAGCTTTAGAGATACCTCTAATCACAGTTTATTGCTTGTATTTAGGAAACTAAAAATGCGAAAACAAAAGTGCTCCAATACCATAAGGATAAGCACCAAAAGAAAAATTCTCAAATACAATGAGAGCGGGTGCACTGTAAAAATCTGTGTTAAACATGAAGAAAATTTATTGTCTGATGCACAGAAAATATTAACATATAACCTGTTTTATTGTATAACCAGTTTTTTCAGAATTAGTGCATGTTAAAAAGAACAAACTTTCAACCGAGAATATCTTTAAAATGTAAACTTTGGCGACAAACTAGTGCTCAGTAAGGAGAATGGTGGATTTTATCCCCTGAAGTTCAGAATTTTTATATGGCTCTGATATCACTAGCTGAATTATGCTGGTTAAGACAGAAATCTTCTGCGCAGTAGTACTATTTACTGATTGTACATTTTTTTAAATTATTTACATTTATTCTGCAAATAATACATAATATATACAAATTATTAATCCTTGTTTAGTGGTGTAATTTACTTGCAAGTGCAGTACTTTAAAACCAAGATGGGGTATTAGACTTAAGCGAACTTATAACGATCTAATCTGTCAGGAATCCACATTTCTGTGAATCAGCTATGAAAATGTGCTGGCTATTGCATGATATCTGGAGATCATGAGACTGAAATTGTTTCTAGAATGAGAAAACTGAAGGACTATACATTGATTGTTAAAGCTTAACTTTCCAATTGGGAAAATGTAATGAAGGATGGAGTTTGATGTTAGTCTGTTTTCCAATATACTGTATTCCTCGCATTAAATCCTGTCAGAAGTTCAAAATCTATGGGGTTTTTTAATGTTAAAAAAAATCTTTCCTTAATTTGAAAAGAGAGACATCACAACTCTTGATAAAGTATTTAAGTAGTCAAGTACATTAACTTTTAAAAGAAATGAGCAACTTATTTTGTTTTAAAGCTAGCTGCAATTTCTCTCCATATGATTGTAATGTATTAGGTTCTAAGTTTCAGGACTTTTTATTAGCAAGTGCCTATTTTTTCTCTATTAACAAGTATAAGCACTCATAGACCATAACAGTCATAACCATATCTCTGATAATATAATAGACTGAACTACCTGAGTGTTTCATTGGAATGTATTTTATAATCCTTTGTGTATTTTAGTTCTCCTCTAAGCTTTCAATTTTTCAGTAACCTTTGAAAATGTATGTCAGAACTGTTTATGGATTTCTGCAGTGTCACAGTACAACCAAATAAGGAAAAAAATGTAATGTTTAAAGATACTTAGAGTTTACCTCTTTACATATTCCAATGCCATATTAATCCGGCTGTTCAAAATATCCACTTGGAATGTCATGTTCTCTTATTTACTAACTGTGGTACTTCAGAACTCTTGCTGTGCCTCCTCCATTCCCTAGATGTCTGTTTCTCCAATTCTTTATGTGTTTGCCCTACATACTCAGGTGTACATATATATATTTTCTGTAGCAAAACTAGTATCCAACATGTTATGAATTGATTCAGATCTGAATTTTCTATTATTTGTTTTTCCTTCTGTTTTGATGCCCTCTAAAACCTTATCAATGCCTATTTAATGTCTTTTGAGTTGTTGATTAAATTATTAACCTAGCAGGAATCAAGAAGGTGTTCTCTTCAGGACTTTACTACAGATTATTTGTCATTGATTCCCAGCTACGTGTTTCATTGCAGAAAGTATTCCTTTTTTAAAGCCTAATTTTATTCATATTATCTTCCTAGAAACAAAATTTTCATAGTAACAAAGAACCCATCTTAAAATTTATAGATACTAAGCAAACAGATATAAAATAATTTTAAAAAACCCTTGTATTTCATGGCAACTAACCTAATTAGTGGCAGCCCTGTACCACACAAATTTCAGTTATTAACTGCACCCAGTTTGGTGTATGACACACAGTTCCATGGTAAAATTGTTGCAGGTCTATAAATAGTTCTTCTCATTTGTTCTCATAACTTTTACAGTATTTCTACAGCAAGTTTGTGCAACACATCTGTATGATGCAAGTAAACAAATAAACACAAGGACTGTGATGCATATGGGTTCTGAAAGAAATACTGACTGGAAATACCAACAGTGCTGTTAGACATATGCAATATTCTCAGCATATCCTGTTTCTCAATATTGTAAAGTAGTGAGAATCACGTATCGCCAATCCTTTAATCTTTCCTTTTCCTGTGACAAAAAACCCCAACCAACCAGTATTTTTTTAAAATTACTTATTTCATGTCAGAGAGGAATAAAATGTAAATAGAGATACTCTCACACACACACATGTATATGTATATCTGTGATTCCTGCCTGTCCCTCCATGTACATACTTGTAATCTCACTGATATTTTGCACATCAGGCTCCTTTTTCTTCTGAAACATATTCTTCTGAAAATACTATGCTTCATTAAAATATGAATGTGATTCAGCACAGGAATTATTTTTGCAGTATGTGAAATTTGTTCTTTGGCTGTCAGCTCACACAAGACTCTTCTCAGTAAGATATGCGTGGACTTCACCAGTAATAACTACCTTTGACTTAAAGCAAAGTTAGCAAAATTGATGTCAGCTGTCCTAAAACTCCTAGTTTTCCCATATTTTTAAGAAACCATCAGCAGAAGTGTTATTGCTTCATATATGCACAATAGACCTCTTACTCTAAAAGTTGCGAAATTATCCCTGTTCAATATTCCTGTTTAGAACAAGCCAAAAGTTTAATTTGAAAGAGGAAAGTGATTTCCTACAGTTACAAGTTAGAAGCTGAAGCTCACAGGAAACTCAGTTCCACTGAGATAATTGTAAAATAGTTTCTTAAGGGACCTCTCAGTAAGATAAATGGCAAAAGATTAACTTCAGTACTCTGAAGAAAAAACAATATCTGTTTTGTGGGATTAAAAGAAAAAACGTCTTAAAATGGGGAAAGGTAGTATCAAAAAATTATTTTACTCAATGTCTGATAAAATTTTGTTTCAAATTTCTCCTTTATTTGTGCACACTGGAACTTATTTCTTCAAAACCAGAAACCTTTCATGATAGTCATAACCTGTGATAGTCTTCAGCCTCTCTTCAACATGAAAGAAATTCTGTTTTGCATTTGACAGTGTTATATTTTTCTGAGCTGGTGATGGAAGGCACATTTATTCTCTGATTCCTTGAAACTGAAGGCCTTAAGTGATGATTTTTCCAAGTCTTTCAGAAGTAAGTATTCTGAAACTTTTTTTGTGAAATTGATCGGCTGCTTCAGGAGGGATCAAGATGTATCTCATCAGTCCATGGCAGAATGCCATATAGAGCAGCAATTTAAGTTTGTTCACTAGAAAGAAGTTCAAATAGTCTCAGGCAAATGAGAAATGAGCCTTTGTTAAAAAGAAATTCAAACAGTCTCAGGGAGATGATGAAGCTTTTTTCCCTCCATACTTTGCGAATGAACTGATCATATACCATTCTTGTTCTGTAGAGGCTGAGGTAGTCTGAATGCACACTGACTGCATCAGGCTCAGCAAGTGAGATTACAGAAAAGAAAATAACTTCATCAAGTATTTCCTTCTCTTAGAGCCAAATCAAAATCTTAGCTAAATCAAAACCTTGGAGAATTTAAGTAAATCAAGCTCCTTTGGGGGTGGGGCAGGGGAACAGGGGAAGATCTTATTTCAAGGAATTAAGTTTATTTCTGGTTGCTGAAAATATAGAAATTTGAGGATATTTAATTTTAGTCTCGATTTCATTAAATAATTTCCCACTAATTTGACAACTATCTGTGGGGAGACACTGAGAAAAAATATGTAACTTATTTAAGTTGTTTATAGAAAAGTCTTAAATGTGTGAAAAGCCCGCTGCTAATAGTCATGATGATTGTGACTAACCAAGTTCTAGTTATCAGTTAAGAGATATGCCTTATTTCTAAATACTTTTCAACCAAATGCACCCTTCCTCCTATTGCTATATAGACAAGTTCTAAGTCTCATTGCCAGGATTAGAAGGCCACTCCTGATGTTAGACATCATACAGTACTACCTACAAGACACTGAAGCTAAATGTGACTATTCACTATCATGCTTGTGCAATGGCTTGGGAAGATTACATTCTCCTTAAGCATCTATTATCTGATTATTAAGAGATGCTTCTGCCCAAATGCAAAGATGCAAACAAAGCCGTGCACCAAAGTCAATAGGATGGATTTTATTGAAGTAAAAAGATGGAAAGAAGCAGGAAAGTGGCAGGCAGAAAGAGAAACTGAAAGACAGACAGACAGATTAAGTCGGAAGGTATCACTACCCAGTGGATCCTGTGGTATCCTGCTGGTCCTTCTTCATCCTGGTGTTCTCAGTGGCGAGGGATCCAGAGTCATTCTTCTGCAGGTACCACCTTTATACAGTCCAAGTTTTGGTTACCCACAGAGTGATCTCAGATGTTCCCACAATTTGGGCTGGCATGAATGTAAGCAGTTGTTTCCTTTCCCATAGTCTGCATAGCGGAATTTTTTCCACTACGCTAATTCCAAACCTTCACCTCCACTAGGCCTGGAATTGACACCTGCTTGTTTGCCTTACAGTGCTTATGTCAAGTTTCTGTTGTGGTGGCTTCTCTGATGGGAAAGTGCTCTTTGATAGTGTTTACAGTCATTCATGCTCTTTGAATCTTTACACCATCCCATTGTACAACACACTCTAAATAATTATATTAAAAACATAGTCCACTGTCTCTGATCTTCATGTATGAACTATGATACTGAATTTCTTTGTGTTTTGCTGTTGAAAACTATGAAAAAACAGAGTTTAATTAGTCCTAGTATCCCAATTAACGTAATAAAATTATTTTGCTGAAACCTGTTACCTTTTGTCAAGTCTTCACTGAAAAGCTAAAGTGAGACAACTGAGCTTTGTGTGGCAATTAGCGGGTTTTCAGAATAGAAATGTGAGAATTAGTTGCTACTTTTCACATTCAGATTATTTTTGCTTTTCTTTTTTTGCTGTGTGAAGGACTTGTGAATGGAAAAACAAGTGAACTGAACTGCTTTTGTACTCCCCAAGACTCTGGGGGGATGGGGGCAGAAACAAAAGAAATTACTTCAAGTCCCTTTAGGATGAATTACTAGCATTGCCAAGAACATTTCTGTATCAGTTTAAAAGTAGAGTAAATGAGAGATGAATTGAGTTTACAGATGAAATTCTTCCCTATGTGATTCAAACCAGGAGAGGAGGATGGCTATTAACTCTATAGTGCTGGAATTTTTCCTGTGGACTGTAAGGTCTTTCAGGAGTATCAATTCATAATAAAATTAAGAAACAGAAATGCTGCTTCTACTGATACAAAGTTTTTCTAGTTCCTTTCTGTATCAACTTGTATTGGTACCTTTGAATCACAGATATTTAACTTGTCATAGTCTGAAAAACACATGGATTCACAAGGTCTTTAAATGGGAGTTCCAAGAGCAACTCAAAAATGGTGCATGTTTCTAAATATTTACAGACCAAAGAAACAATAAAAAACCAAAAACCAAAAAACAAACAAGATCATTTAGAAGAGCTTAGAGGGGGTTTCAGTAGAATAATGAGAAAAATATAACATTGCATAATGTATCATATGATAATAGTGCCTAGAATTCACTTACCTGTGAAAGAATTCCCTACATGGGAAGATAGGCATTGCAAAGTGGAAGGTGCTTTCTAAAAGATTCCTTGGATTTTTATTTTTTTTTTAGTCCTAGACATTGCCAGGGTGATGTTTTCTCTGTGTGTATCCTTAGTCCAAAATGACAAGGTATTGATTCCACATTGCACATTGGATCGTTGTAGCAACATGGGCAAATTCAGCAGTATGATAAAAATTGAAAGGTGAGTGTGTAGCAACAGTTTCTACTACACTTCCATTAACAGTTGCTCCTCAGGCTTCTTAAAAGGAGGAATTTTTACTTGAGGAGAAAAGAAAGTAATCACACACCAATGGATTGCTTTCCAATATTTAGGAGATTTTTATGTCTCTATGCAGTGATATTGCTTTATATTATCCTCTTCCAACTGATGCCACTGCTTGACATAAAAAAAATTTTAGTACAGGGACTATCCACAGAGAGGATCTCTCTGTCATCACTGACAAGAATATCATGAGAGAAGAACTTTCCTGTTCCCTATTGGCTACAAAAGCAGTGTTTTCTCTATTCTTCTGGTCCTTCTTTTATTTTACAACAGAAAACCCGGTAAAATAGCAGGGGGTCATTCACAGCTGAGTTAATTAACATACTGCCAGAGCTGATGAACGAAGTCTGAGAAAAAGCACACACAATCCTGGAAGAAGCCCTGCAGGAGTTCCTTTTAGCTCATAGCAGATCAATAACAAAAAAAAAAAAAAAAGAATTTGAATGCAGAATTTTGCAGAAAATCAAATATCTCAATTAATATTAATTAATAATTGAAAGAATAGTCAATAGACTGTTGGAGCATTCCTTTGTTGAGTTTTTCAACCTCTATATTTTCTGAGCCTTCTTTAGTATACTATAAATTACAAAGACAGCTATCTGGAAATTGAAATACATATAGACACAACCCATCAAAATATGTTTATACTTGGAAAAATGGTTTAGTTAGACTTCCACAACACTTGATGTGTTCTAAATAAAATATCTACCAATCTAAAAGGTTGTGACTTATTTTTTTAAATGGAAGTTGTTTTTGTCCCAACATAGGTCTTCACTTAGCAACAAAATAATATCTTTCTATTTCTTTTTTTTATCATCCCCCAAAATGTAGGTTCTGTAGGCGAAGCATGGTCTTCTGGGAGCAACCAGACAACTTTATTGCCTGCTGCTAGCACACTGCATGAGACTGGAAACACAGCTCTGCCATAGGAGTATCCTCCAGCTCACTAATCCTAGAAATGCTTACTCAGAGTGCTTCTCTGAAAAAGACAACAATAAAAGATACATTTTTCTCGCTCAAGGACACTGAGAACAGAAGGGACCAGCATCCCTTTTGAAGGGACCATCTGGCCCTATGCTCTGCCTCTATAAGCTGTGGAATTTCTTCCAGAAACTGGATTAAAATATGTTTCTCAGAGAACTATCTAATCAGTTTTTAAAGACTCCAAACAGTCCATGGGCTGCTTCTGGTAAGTTGTTCAAATAGTTAATTAGCTTCACCAATGCATTTTCCTGCATCTAACTTCAAGCTGAATAAGTCTAACTTTAGATCTCATGCAGTGCATCTTCTTATGCCTTCTTCTGCAAGATTTAGACACCTTTTCCTATAAAATATAATTTCTGTGGTTAAGACTATATGTAGCATGATCAAGTAACTTCCTTTTCTCTTCAATAAACTAGTAGATGGGATCCCTAAACATCCAACTTTGGGGATTAGTTTAAGTATAACTGAGTAATTTTTTGAGTCCTCTGTATTCTCTTCATTAAATTCATAACTTTCTTGAAATGCAGATTTCAAACTGGATAAAGAAATCTTCAATTCATACAAATGCTACAGACAGATATTATCTGGCTTCCTTCCTGCTACTATTTTAGAAATTCAGTGACAACATTCATTGAACTTTATACTGAGCTTCCACACTGACCCTGTTCTCTCTATTAACATTTTTTCTCAAGTTGCTACTTTCCAGGAAATAATGTCTCATTCTGCTTCAGAAGCCTGCCATGCTTCCCATATATAACAGCTCACAGTCTCAATGCTGCACTGAATTGTATTTTGCTCAGTCATGATCTTGTACTTGGAATCTGGAACACTGTGTAAAAGCACCCTCTTCTCATTGATTAATGCTTCCATTGAGCTGTGCTGCATACTAGTGAAGATCTTACTTGGTCATCCAGATACAGATAATATCATTACTGATTAAAATGTGGAGTAGTATCACATCCTGAAGAATTCTCTGTGCACTCAAATCTGACGGACTCTAGCATTGATTTTTTTCACCCCGGTAATATATATACATGTGTAATTCGTGCAAATAAACTAAGTTGAGGTGTTTCATGGTGTTGGGTATAATAACACAAGATTTCTTGAATCCAAAAACTATAACACATGGGAATTTGAAAAATAGCTGGAACCAACAATAAGATTTTCAGGAATTTCAACTCAGAAACGAAGGCTGAGGAAAAGGCCCATTTACATTTGAAGAACAGATGGAGAATGGTTCCTGGAGGAGATGGCCCAGACCAATGATCCCATCAATGCCTGATACAGGACCACAATAAGATAGGGGAGTCAGACACCTGAATTTCAATACCGACTTCCGGAAAATCACATCAAGCATTTCTCTTCTTA